>VZRQ01005044.1:35011-63959 GCA_013397975.1 Machaerirhynchus nigripectus
AATTCCTTATATTTTGGGTTATTTTTGCAGTTTGGGTGATGTGCTCAGCTCTAAGTGGATCCAAAGATAAAATTCACTTGTTAATTCCTTATATTTGGGGTTTTTTTTGCAGTTTGGTTGTTCTGTTTTTTTCCTTATCTCTAAGTGGATCCAAGGATAAAATTCACCCACTAATTCCTTGTATTTTGGGTTCTTTTTTGCAATTTGGGTGCTGTTTTTTCCCTCAGCTCTAAGTGGATCCAAGGATAAAGTTCACTCATTAATTCCTTATATTGGGGGTTTTTTTTGCAGTCTGGGTGATGCTTTTTCCTGATCTCTAAGTGGATCCAAGGATAAAATTCCTCAGTTATTTCAGTTTGCCTGGGTTTTTTCTGAGTTGGCAAAGACAAGATCCCAGCTCTGCCACCTCCCTTCCCTTCCCTTCCCTTCCCTTCCCTTCCCTTCCCTTCCCTTCCCTGACGGCTTCGCTAAAGCAGAGAGGAAAAAATTCCCACATCAGATCCTTGTTTCCCATATTTCTGACTCCATCCTTTTCCAGCAGAACCTCGGGAAGCCTCGAGGACAAACACAAACCCAACCCTTTGTTTTCCCTTTGGATCAGTGAAATATCCAGGCTTGGTTTTTTTTATCCAAGGCTGCTCCGGCCGCACCTTTCCAGGTGATTTTTCCCAGATGGAAAACGAGGATTTCAGGAATTCTTTGGGAGAGGAGAAAAAGCTGCAACAAAGACAGCCCCGCCCCTTTTTGGGGTTTATTGGTTCCTTATGGGGTGGAGGATTTGAAATCTTTACCATAAAGCTCCGGCCCAAACCCAGACACGAAGGGGAGAACAAAATGTTGTTTTTCAACTGGCGAGACTCAGAATTCCATTGGCTGCATCCCCATTTCCTCAGTCCTGGACAAAATCGTAGACATTGCACTCCAGAGCCAGCTGGGTCGTTCCTGGGCTGTGCCAGATTCCAGGGAAAACACCTCAAATCCAGGGATTTGGAGCCCACGTGATGGAAAAGCGACCGAAAAGTGCTTTTTTCTCCCATCTCTGTGTCTTCCACCATCCATGATCCGACTCATTCCCCTTCTCCAACTCCCCAAATAGTGTGGAAAAAAATTCCTTTTCCTGAGGTTATTCCAGTGGAAAAAGCCCCGGGCACAATTTAGGGGGTTTGGAAAGCAGAAGTTGAAAAAAAAATGCTGCTCAGGAGGGGAAATTTAAATATTTGGGGATTTTATTTTAGAAACCTCAACGACACCACATTTAAGGATTCTGAAGGAAGCTCTGGGAATGTTTTTTGGAAGTCAGGATTAGGTTTTAATTGGAAAATAATTCCAGGTTTTTTCTCACCTCCTTTTTTTTCCCTCAATCCAGGATATTTTGGTTTTGAGGGATTTTGAGCCTGGTTTTTGGAGCTTTTTGGAGTCAGAAACTCCAGTGAGGTTTTAGGGTCATTAAATCCCCAAAGCTCCAGTTTCCCAGGAATAAATCCTCCAAAATGAAAGGGAATAAAGGAAAACGTTCCATGAGGAATTTTGCTTCCAGTCAGAGGAAGTTTTAACCCAAACTAAATCAGTTTTTTCTTGGAATTCTGTAGAACAAGCACTGGTCATTCCCTTCAAATCCATCCCACTTTGGCAGGCGTGGAAAAGTCTGGCTGAGTGTGACTTTTCCCAAGGCCAGGTTCATTTTCCAGCCTTTTGGCCAAACAGCTGCACAAACTCTGGCATGAAAAAAGGATTTTTGAGACTGGCAGAGGAGTATTTGGTGGTTATAGGGCAAAAAAAACCCCTTTTAATTTGTGTTGTTGGAGCACAGAATTTTCAGGTTTGAAAAAAATTCATTTTTAAGGCTTTGCAATATTTCAAAATCTTGGGTTTAAAGGAGCTGAAAGTTTCTAAAATTCAGCAAAATTCAAATTTACCAGGGATTGTGTTTTTGGTTGTGCTGGCAGCTGGATCAGCCCACCCCAAAGTTCCTTAGGTTTGGGTTTGGGAAGGGAGATTTTCCAGGTTTGCTGGCTGAGGATGGGATCACCACTTGCAAGGGCAGCAGTGAGCTTTAGGATGGGACAGGATCTGGAATTCCTTAAAACCTTCAAGGACAGACTTCCTGAAGCACCAATTCCAAAGGGAAATCCTTCCCTGCCTGCTCTAAGGGTTGGGATAATATAGGATGGAAAAAGAAAAGGACAAGGCCTGCAGCAATAAAACCAAAAATGAGCTCTGGGGAGCTTCTCTACACCAATAAAATACGGATTTTTTTGCTTTTAAGGAATTCAAAAAACCTCATTTTAGTTCCACACCTTGCCAGGGCTAGAACATATCAGAAAATAGGGAATTTAGCAAGGAAAACAGAGTGGCCAGAAATTCCTGCCTCCCTTAATCCCTGGGTGCAAAAAGCAGCCTCTGGATGAGCTCAAGAGCCTGGGAAGCTCAAGAATTCTACAGAGGAAATGTTGGATTTTCTTTCTCTTCCAGAGGAACTTTCACCTCTGGATCCCCACTTTTCCACTCACCAGGGTGAAATCCCAGTGTGGTCCTGGAGTCAGGAATATGAAGGAGCTGCCCCGTCTCAGAGGGTACCTGTGAGGAGAAAAAAAATTAATATTATTAATTAAATAAATAATTAAAATAATTAAATTAATTAAATAATTCCTAGGCTGATGCAGAATTGAGAAATTCCATGTTTTCCATTGGATCAAACACCAGCAGCTCCCAGCACAGCAAAAACAAGGAAAGGGTGGAGTTTTTGGGAAGGAGGAAGCCAAAGGATTTGGGATTTCGGATTGAAAATCCAGATTTTCTGCAATAAAAACGGGCTCTGTGCAAAAAAATTCCCAGTGGGAATTGCAGGCTGCTCTTTTTGATCCCAAAAGCTCCAAAAAAGGAAGGAAAACCCAGCAATAATACAAAATAATCATCATTTACGGCCAGGTTAACGAAGGTGACGTGAAAGGAGGCAACAACAGCAGCTTTGACGAGGCACCTTTGGAGCTTCCCATAAAATTCCAGCCAGGAATCGGAGCTGGGGCCTTTCCTGGAGCCATTCCCTAACCCAGGGAAGCTGAGGGATGCACAAAGGGCCGTTTGTAATCCCAGCTTTGAACAGAGCTGAGCCCGAGCGGAGCCGTTCACTGAACCAGCCCCACTTGAGCAAACAAACTCCACTTCCAACTTTCACCGTCTGCTGGATTTCAGGAATTTTTCCAGCTGTAATTTTTTACAGCTCATTCCGGCCAGAGGACGGAGGGGTTTTTGTCTCTTGTTGGGTTTCTGGATGTGGGGTTTTAATCCCAAATGGGCCACACAATTTGTTCCACGTTTTTTTTTTTGGGGGTTGAGATTCCCCCTTTGCTGTCTGGGATCTCCTCCCCATCTCCTCCCCTCCTTCATCCCAAGATCCCACAGGATTATCAAAAATCTGGGAATAACAGAAGGCTTTAAATCCTTTGAATTGCAGGGATTTGCTCAGCTATTACTGAAAATTCACCTCGCAGGGTGTTCAATGTCAGCTCCTCCCTGTGGGAAGAGAAATCCCATTTGTCTGGGAGAGGCTTGGGCAGGGCAGGGAATTCCGGATTGGGATTTGGAAAATCTATATCCAGCAGCCAGAAAATCCTTTCTGCACAAGATAAATATCGTGTGAAGGAACAAGAAATGCTTTTGGTGATGAGGTGAATGTTTAATGCAGTGGCTGAGGCCTGCCCAGGTGAGTTTGGCAGCACTTTTCCTCCAGAATTCCATGTTTTTGCTGATCCTTTGCTTTTCATCTGCCTGTTAACACCCAGGATGTGATTTTGCTTCAAATTCCAAACTGAGAAGAAATCGGAACAACCTGAGCTGGGTCTGTGCTCATCCCTCTGGGAAGGGTCAGTGTCCCGGCAGAGGAATTTGTTTTTTGGGATGAATCAAAACTCCTGTGGCACCTGGAACCAAAATGCCAAGATTTCTACTCGCTTCATTCCCGAATTATGGGGAAGGAATGTGTCTGATCCGCGTAAAAAACTGAAGGAAAAGCACCATAAGCACAAATTCCAGCTTATTTTAAAGCAGAGGAAGCTTTTCCTTGGATCACACAACCTCCAGGTACTTTGGGATCAGCCTCTGGACACCATCCCTGTGGCCGTGACGCTGCTCCAGGAAGGAAAGTGGCATTTCCAAGAGCTGCATTCCACAGAAACCTCTGGAAGGGAACGTTCTGTGGGATTTAGAAGAGTACACTCTGCTCGGGAAGAAAATCTGGGAATAGGATTTCTTTGAAACTTAAGATAGAGCCATTTTTTTTTCTCTTGGGAAAAGGAAAAATCCCAATGTTTCACCTGAGGAAATTCAGGAGTTTGATGAAACCTTCCTTGATTAGAGATGGAAAAATGAAGAGAATTAATGGTCTGCAAACTGTGCCATGCACAGCTCCAAAGGCAGAATGGACGGAGCCTCAGACTCTCAGCACAGCAGGAATTTGTACTTTGGGATGAAGACTATACCGGGAATCTTCATTTCCAACTGCAGCAGCAGCCAAACCGTGGCTTGGAAGCCGCAGGAGGCTGGAAAACCATTCAGAGAAACTCCCAATCATCAATATCAGGACGATATAGGCACTGTTCTTCCATGAAAAAAAGGGGGAATGATCACGAGAAGAATTAATTTGGGAATTTGAGTGTTTTAAATTGGAGGGAGGAGGTGTCTGATGGGATAAAGGTTCAAAAATCCCCGCGGTTTTTCCAGTTGTCCACATGAGCTGGAGAGAGATTTCTCCATCTCAAACTCCAGCACCTGAGCTTTGTCCCTTGGTCGCTCAGCTGAGGGGGAGATGCAGTGAATCCTTCCCAGCAAAGGTGTGGAATATTGGAATATTGGAATTGGAAAGGTCCCTTTGGTCCTCAAACCCCAAACCCTGATTTTCTGCTGCACCAGAGCCTGTTCCAGACCTGCTGCTCTTTCCTCCTCTTCACGTAGGAGGCACTGGGATGATCAGAGGGATGGAGCAGCTCTGCTGGGAGGAAAGGCTGGGGAAATTGGGAATGTTCAGCCTGGAGAAGCTTTGGGGTGACCTAAGTGTGGCCTTCCAGTGGGAAGGGACCTACGGGAAAGATGGAGAGGGACTTTGGACACGGGATGGAGGGACAGGCTGGAGCCCCTCTGCTCTGGACCCAGGCTGGGAGAGCTGGGAATGTCCATCTGGAGAAGAGAAGGCTCCAGGAAGAGCTCAGAGCCCCTTCCAGGGCCTAAAGGGGCTCCAGGAGAGCTGGAGAGGNCCAACCATTCCATGATTCCATGATTTCCTCTCCAGTAGTTTAATTAGCGAAGTCAAATGAGAAGAGAGTGAAGTAGAAATGATGATGATGATGATGATGATGATGATGATGATGATGAGGGCCCATTCCAGCCCTGAGCAGTGGCACCTGGCTGCCAACAACACAAGACAACCCAGGCCTGGGTTGGTTTTTTCTCTGGCCCTTGCAAAGCCCAGCTGAGTCACCGGCCTGATCCCACGTGGATTCCGTGCTCAGGGGTGACTCGGGATTGCTCAGGGGGCATCCCTTGCACGGATCTGAAGCCACTCCAGGTGAGTTAAAGGTCATGGAGGACCTGGAACAATCCTGGAAGCTTTCCCTCCACAAATCAATGTGAGGAGAAGCAGAGCTGAGCAGTGCTCAAAACACTCCGTGATGGATTGAAACCCTGAGCGGCCTGGCTGAAATATTTTAGGATCTGAAGAGAACAAAATAAAGCGTGCAGCTGGTGCCAGCAGCTGGCTGGAGTCCATGGCTCTGTTTACTGGGAAGCTGTTCCAGGAGCCCAGCCCTGCTGTCACTGTCACCCGAACGGGCTCAGGCTGTCGGGTCACTTCCTTGGAAAAGATCCTTGAGGAGTCTGATGCCTTGAGAGGCAACCTAGAAACAGAGACCAGATGGGAATAAGGGAATAAAGGTTGGGATTTGTTTGAAAGGCCTTCAGAGGTGCACCCTGGGGAGCCAGAGGCTGCACCCAAGATGGACCCCGATATGGACAATGAGTCACGAGTTCTTCCCCCTTTTATAGGTTTGGGGCATTTGCATATCAGCATAAATTCGCCAATTAAAACTTTAGCTAATGATGTAATTTCTTCACTTTCTCCACCTCTCTAGAGGCCCTAATTTACACCTTTGGGCCTGGGACAGCCTGAGTGTCCTTGAACAGCAAGCTCGGAGAGGCTTTGTTGTGTCTGTCTGGCCTGGGAGAGCAGCTACCGAGCTACAGGGAACTCCAGAGTTACACACTGGGCAACACGGGACTGGAAAAGTATGAAAGTTACAACCTAAGGCATCATGCCTGCAGCGGAATTTCCTTGTTGGAGGCAGGATGAGCAGGCAGAGACTCTCTTCTTATCTCAGCAGGCTCAGGAGGAACAGAAAGCGTTAATCAGGGCAGGCTGATTCATATCCCAGAGGGATGAAGAAGTTCAGGGTTATGAAGGGCGATTACGGGAAGGCACAAAAATAAGTTTGGAGATGCCAAACGTTTGAGGCAAAAACAAATCCCTCCAAACTGGGGGCAGGGAAGGGCAGCCTTGGTGAGCCTGGACAGAAAAGAACAAACATTTCTGTTTTGGTACCCTCTGTTTGCTTCAAGAAATGAATGTTCCAGGCTTTTTACCAGCAAACGATGACAGTGCCAAGAGTAACTCTTTCCAGAGGTTGCCAGCTGATGATCCATAGGGAATATTTTGAACCTCAAAAGAGAGAATTCCAGTTGGATTTTCAAGTTCCAGGCTGAGAAAAGCAGCTCCTAAAGCTGAAAGAGAAGCCCTGAACACAAAACCTGTTTGGCAACATAGCGAAGGAGGAGACGTGGCCCCAATAATCTTAATAGAGGAAGTTTGGGTAATTAATAGATAAGGAATTGATAAAGGCGAGTGGGCAGCTCGATTGTTTCGCTTTGAAAGCAGAGTAGGAAACGGTCCCCACCTCCCTTGAATAAACAGCAGGATCCTCTTGCCAGGACCCTATGGAAGCGCTCGCAGCACTCAGCACTTGGCCAAATTTGTCCTGGGAACTTCGCTCCAGGGTTGATGATTTACCTCAGAGCTGGGAAGTTCAACAGCTCTGCAAAAACACCCCTAAATCTTAAAGCTGTTTGTCAAAAAAAAGCAAATCTTTGTCAAGTATTACGTTGTTCTTTATCGTCTCATCGCTCGTCTTCACCAGATACGGGGGGGGTTTTGTACACTGATTTTTGCTGTTTTGTTTTAAGGAAGGAGAGGGGGAAAAAAGCCATAAATGAGATTTTGGGGTCAGCAGGAATCCTAAAGAACCCACAAAGGGCTTGCTAGAAGAGCTCCCATCAGTCAGAGGGTGAAGCACGGCACAGCTTCACTCAGCAGCTCTGAGCAAATTCCCATTAATGTCGTTTTCCTCCCTTTTTCCTGTAAACCAGCACTGCGCAGTCAGCATCATTCGACAGCCTGCCCCCTTTTTTTCCCTTATTTTTGATGGCTTCTCCAGGAAACTGCAGAAATGCTTTGATCTGGCAGGACCCTGAGCTTTTTGAAAGTTCCAAAATACATTCTTCAGGCTGGGCAGTAATTTTGTGTTTCCTTCCCCTCTGACTTCCAACCTCCTTTCTTTTTTGTGTTTTCAGAGCAAGCTGTTCTTAAATATAAACCAGTGTTAAGATGGTGAACAGAACAGGGATAGATTAAAATTAGGGTTTTTCCCCCCAAACAGTCAGGCAACACCGGTGAATCCTGCTTGGAATGACAAGAACAGGAAAGCTCCACAAAGAGTCTTTTGAATTTTAATTTAAAGCTTTTTTGGGGGGGCCAGGGGAAGGATTTTCAACTTGTTAAGAGTTGATATTTCCACTCCACCGATATCCAGAGGCTTTGGAAGAGGCCTCCCAAGCACTGTGCAAACAAAGCCTGACTCAGGGCACTTAGGCTGGGCTTGTCACGGTGCCTTATCTTGAAAAGCTTCGATTGAAGAAATCTCCATTGACAGACATTTGAAATACCCAAAAGCAAGAGAGAAGGACTCGATATTTCAATGGCTCACAGGAAAATGGTGTTGGTGAACCCAGGCTGGAGTTCAAGCTCCCAAGAGGAAGTGGGATCCTTCGAGCCCCAATTCTATCGGGAGCACAGGAATGCTGGGTGGCTCCCTGGAAATGTGGTTTGAAAACTGCAATCACTTGCAGGGTAATTCCAATTTAGGAATTCCAGCAGGCTCAGCTTTCCAAGGCATGGAAAAGCAGGGAGTTAAACAGGGAAATGCATCCAAGCAGGAATGGGACTGAGCAGGGCTCCTGTGGAGCTGAGAACTCCCTGTACCTTTCTGGAATTGCCATTATTTTGTTCTTTTCTCTTGGAACAAGCTCTGCCTCTCAAAGGAAGCGCCTTCAGACACTCTGGGCAGGTTGGAATCTGAGAGAGAACGTTGGATTTGTGTTTAGTTTTATGGGATTCAGTGCAGACTGGCCGGGAAGAGCGATTTTCCGTGGCAGGAGTGTTTGCTCCTGGCAGGGATTGGAATATCCCAGCTCTTGGTGTGCAGCAGCAATCACTGAACTCGAGATAAGCCCCGAGGAGATTAAGCAGGCACTGATATCCCTGAATAATCACCCTCCTGACCTCCCCATTAACGGGCTCTCCACTGCCGGCACAGCAGCACTTCCAGCTGAGGATTTGGGGATATCTTCCCACCACACACTTCCCTTCTAATCCAAACACTTTTCCTCCCAGTTTGCCTTCACACTTCCCTCCCCACTCTGCTCCAAGTCAGCCCAAAGCTCCCTGTTAAGGCTGACAGGCAGAGCTTTCCAGAGGGGAAAAAGGCTCCTCTTTTCCCCATATCCCAATCCCTTTCCAGCTGCTCAGGTTATTCCAATGTTTGTGCTTCAACTGATGCAGAGCAGGGGCTGAGCGGTGACATGAAGCAGGTAACAAAGGTTCTTTGTGGGATTATTTGTACAAGGGCTATTCCAGGGAATTCATTATTGTCCCAGCTCCACAAACATTGGCACTGGCAACACCACGTGAACCCGAGCTGGGAAATCTGGGATAACTCTACAGCTGCACAGCCCATCTGTAAGTGCCATGGTGCACCAGAAATATCCCAGAAATCTGGACTCCTGAGAAACCCCAGAAATCCTGGAGGCCTGGAGCAGCCCACGAATCCATGGCCAAGCTGAAGGACGGAAGCATCACTGGGCAGGAGATGTTGGAAGGACCTTAAAGATCACCCAGTGCCACCTCCTGCCATGGGCAGGGGCATTTTCCACTCTCCCAGGGTGCTCCAAGCCCCGTCCAACCTGGCCTTGGGCATGTCCAGGGATCCAGGAGCTGCCAAAACCTCTGTTCCCGGGTCTCACCACCCTCCCAGTGAAGAATTCCTTCCTGATACTTAACCTCAATTTCCCCTTTAATTAGCACCCCTAGCTCCTCGTCCCATCACTACAAGCATGAACCTCTTCGTTCAGAGCATCGCCAGCTCTTCCCTCCACCAACATCTGCCTCCATCTGTGCTTTGCTTTGGAACATGGCAGGAATAAACTCTCCTCCCCACACAGGCAGAGAGCTCCATTCCCCAAGCAGGTAGGAGAGGATGATGATGGCAAGAATCCATCACTGGAAAGAGGAAAACTTTCTCCTTGAATAAGAGAAAAAGGAAAGCTGCTGACAGGAGGAGCATCACTGCTCCATGAGTAAGCACATTCCGTGGATTTGCCCACTCCCAGGAGCTATTTGTGCTCTCCTCTCCAGGGCTGTGATGCAAACACGGAGGAGGAGGAGGAGGAGAAGCAGGAGGAGGAGGAGGAGGAGAAGAGGGCTGAGGAAGAAGCACAGCAGCTGCTGACAAAATATTTTGCTCCTCAGCATCCACTCGAGGGCTGGCCCTGCTGCGGGAGCAGCCCTGGCACAGGAGATGCAGAGCCCAGGATGCCCCCCCAGCTCCCAAAACACAAATTTGGGCGCATCAGGCCCTTGTCAATCAGCCCTGAACGAGGAGCTTGGGGATAATCCCCATCATTAAACGCCAGCACCAGAAATAAAACCCCACGGACATCAGCACATGCCAAACCTCAGCTCCCCTTTTCCAGCGTGTGCCCAGGCTGGGGCTCATCTCATCTGTCACCCCCGGCTGGGAGCAGCTGTCCAGGCTCCCCTGTCACTCCTGCAGGGACGGTGACACCTCCAGCCAGGCATTTGGAGCTGCCCTGAGGCGCCTCTCTTGCTGCAGAGGCTATAAAGGAACCCCGGGTGAGCGAGGCTCAGATTTAAGCAATTGGCTTTTAGGTGAAATTAATCTTGCTGAGGAGACAGCAGCTCCTGAAATTTCTAGACGTAACGTTCATAAATACATTTTTGCCTCACTTGCTCGTGTCATCCTAGCTGGACATTGATAGCAGGTACTTGGAAAGGCTTAGAATAAAGCCTGACTTAAGATTGCTCGAAATAGTTCCCAAGCTCTTCAGCAATTTTGGTCTCAAGGTCAGGAGGGAGTTCTGTGCTTCAGAAAAACCACCAGCACCACAAATCAAATCAAATCAAATCAGAGCACATTTATCAATGCAGAGATGTTAGAAAATGCCATGAAGGAAGGTTTAGGAATCTGGAGGGTATCCAAGGAGAAAAGAGAAAGGAAGCAAATGTTGTCAGCAGAAATCCCTCCAGGAAAGCGCTGTCTCATAGAGACTGGATTTGGAGATAAGGAATCTTCACGGGGTTTTTATGGAGCGAAGTGAAGCTCTCTGGATGCTTTATTGAACCACTGGCCCTCTCAGATTAACTTTACCTGACTTCCTTCATTCCCACAAAGTCAGGCTCTCGAGGGCTCCATGTGAATGTTTAAATTTTCGAACACTCCCAGCCAGGGAGCAAAAGGCTCCAAGTTCAGCTGGAATCAGTGGGATTTAAACATCCCTGAGGGTCACCCCCGTGAGCCCCTTCCCCTGTGATCCCTATTTTGAGCATTCCCTGCGGAGAGTGGTCTGGCCAGAGGAATTCTGAGTGCCCAGAAGCCCTGGGAGCGAGCTCAACAGCCCTGCCAGCCGAGGAAGACCACGCTGCTTCAAACCCAGACAACTATTTCCAGTTCTTGTGGGAACCAAGCTTGACCCAATAAATATCAGGAGTTATCACAAGAGAACCCACAGGAAAACACACACTGAGTGCTGACAGACACCAACTCTCCCCTTTTTTAACTTGGATTTTAAATAACCCGAGCCAGCATTTTTCCTACTGCTCAAGGCAGTTCTGCAGAAGCCATAAAATTCTGTGGGATTGAAGTGGGGGAGGTCAAATCCTTTTTTTCCTGCCCTTTTCAGTGGTGAGAACACCCTGAAGAAACAACAAGAGCTGCAGGACTCCTGCCAAAAGCTGTCCTGGTGCAAGGTCCGTGTGGGATCAGGATGAGACTGGACAAAAACTGGAAAAGGGGATACAGTTGATAAAGTTGTCAGATAAAGCTGAAAACTCCAAAAGTGGCGGAGATTGGGACAGAGCAGGAAAAAAGAGCCTCATAAACGTCAGCCTTGTCCTATTCAGCACCCAAATCACTGCTGGGAGCAGCACCTGGAGCAGAGCACCTGGCCTTATTCTTAGGGAAGCGCTGATGTTCTTAGGGAATTTCACCTCCCTGGCTTCAGCAGGGCTATAAAAAGCTGCCCTGCATTGCAGGCTGAGGGGGATTAGCACTTATCCCACAGGAGAAAAAAAGAAACGGGGCCAGGGGTAGATTTGGGCAAGAGAAGCAGTCTGGGAATGGGGGATGAGAAAATGGAGCTGTCAGGAAAGGAGAAAAGGAGAACAAGAATAATCAGAAAAAAGCAGGGAGGCAGGAAATGGCTGCAGGGTGGAGCTGGGGAATGTAATGTCTGCACAATTTAAGGGGAATATGGAAGAGAAACAGGCCTGGGTGGATGGGGGGCTGGTAATGCAGCACCAAGTGACTTCATATTTCAAATATTTAAACATTACAAGGAACTGAAGGTGTACTTTGCTCTCACAAAGGAGTTTGTTTAACGCTTTTACTTTTCGAGGCACAGTCCCTTTCATAACTTGCCTTGCTGAATGCAGCAAAAGTAAACACATTTTAGAGCTGATAGGCCAGGCAGTGCTGGGAGCAGCACCAGAGTGACCTGGGCTCAGGTGACAGCGGCCAGGAGCCACCCAGGAGAGCTCATTTGCCCCAGCAGGGTTTGCTCTGTTTGATTTATTCGTTTAAAGCACTTTCATTGTGCACCTTGTGCTTAGGCGAGATAACTGCTCCCTCTCTCCGGGCTGCTTTAACCTTGAACCACCTCCCTTCTCCAGCAGTTTGGAGACTGCAGATTCCTGGAGTCTCGTCTCCTGCAGCATTTCAGCTTTGAACTTTGGGAGAGCTTCAGCCAAGGGTGTTGGGATCTGTGTCTGAGCTGAAGCTGCAGTCACAGAACCCCAAAATAAAACCCCAGCAGTTTTTCTCAGCCCTCCTTGCCCCTCTGTGTGTGTTTGGATACCTCTGGATGGTCCTGTTGAGAGCCTCCTCTCCTTCCTGATGGGAAAGCAAGAGAGGAGAATCAGCTCTCCAAGGATTTGGTTCGAGTCCTGGATGACATTTTCCAGTTTGAGATCCTTTCTTTTCTCCCAGCCAGGCCAATTTGAACATGGATGGTGGTAGGGATCAGCTTTGACTCAGGCCAAAAGCCAAACTGTCCTTGTGGGGATGAAAATCTTGGGTATTATTTGGTTATCTGCCCGTGGAGATTTTGGAGGCAGGAGCAGATGAGGGACAAAGAAAATAAAGGCCTGCAAGGAGAAGAAAAAAAAAAGAGCTTGAAACTCAGACAAAACAAGAGTGAAGGATTAAGAAATCCAGGAAAACGCAGCAGACGAGGAACTGCTGCCTCCAGGGAGAATTGTATGGAGCCTGGCAGGGAAAAGCAGCTCAGGGGCCAAGGCAGACAGACGAGAAAACATGAGGAGGAGTGTTCAGAGCCTCTCATCTCTTTCCATGGGAGAAGTATAAATACACCTGAAGTTTGTTTGCAGAGAGCAATAAAGAAGTTTTAATAAAAGCCTTACAGTCATTTCCAGTTCTTACAACAAACAAACCACCCCCACACACAAAATAAATCTTCCAGTGCAGGGAGAAACAGCAGCTTTTTTTTTTTGAGAGTAGAAAGTCTGCTAGAAATGGCCACAGGATAGGCATTATTAAATCTCCCTCAGCTCAAGCAGTGGTTACTCACGTTCAGGAGAACATTCCTGGCCAGTAAGTAGGAAAATTAATCTGTCTGTTGTAAAGATTATTCCCCAAACAATTCCTGACACAAAGAAAATGGGATTTAGGTGGGGGAACAACCTCAAAGCTGCCCCCTGATGTGGAGGAGTGACGGTGCAACAGCCGCACTGCATGTGACTGCAGCGTGCAAGGAGATAATCACCAAGAAATCCAAATTAATGATTTAAAAAGCCGAGGGGGAGACCCAGGGATCAGCTGGAACAACAACAGCAGCACAAAACCTTACATATGTAAAGCTGGTTGGGAAAACAGGGCTTGATCCAGGGATAAAATCGTTGTGTTGTCAACACTGGGGATCTCAGCACTGCAGCCAGCAGCACCTTCCCCAAGTGCTGATAACAACACAGACTCCTTTTCCCAATCCAAATCCCCCAGGGAAGGGGAGGTGACACCAACGGCAGCTGCAGCCTTGGAGGGGCTGGCCAGAGGTTGGGCTGGGCTGTGGTTTTTGGGATTGTGCTGGAAGTCACCACTTGGCCTTGGATTCGAGCTGGTGTCGAGCTGAGTTTGGAGCTCTGGAATCAGCAATATCCAAGGCAGCTGCTGCCAGTATCGCTGTGCAAAGGGCAAGGTCCCATGGAACAAAGAACAAGGAATCTGAGTACAGGTCATTAATTAATTAATGCTTTGCAATACTCTGGGTAATTATTTTTCAACCAGTTCAGGATAAAACGGTTTGGGTTGGAAGGGATCTTAAGAATTCCTCCAGTTCCACCCCCTGCCATGGGCAGGGACACCTCCCTCTATCCCAGGGTGCTCCAAGCTCTATCCAACCTGGCCTTGGAAATTCCAGGGATCCAGGGGCAGCCACAGCGGCTCTGGACAAAGGGAAGAGGAGTTTAAGGGACTGGCATCAAAAAAATCCCCCCCAGGAATGAAATCACTCGGACTCACTGGAAAACCTCTTGTGCAGAGGTTTAAACTGAGCCAAGCTCTGTAACTGATCCTTCTCCCTGAGCCAGACATGGAGCAGTTCCAAAGTCTGAAGACCTTTCTGGGTGTGTGGGAGGGAAATCAGCTTAATTGCACCTTTATGCAACCAACTCTTGTGGTCTCTCTGATGCTGAGGAGTCGCAGATTCGGGGCTCTCAGAAACCACCCAGACAACTCTGCACGAGAGCTTTTAAGTGAACACACAGGTGATGAACACTCCCAGCCCACCCACGTGCTGACAGCCCGGAGCATCCTGGACACCTCCACCTGCTTTGCTTCCCTGCTCCCTTTATTTTTTTCCCTTCCCCAGGTGACCTTGGAGTTGAAAAGGTTCAGGAATGGGACATGGCAGCAGCCAGTGTGGTGTGGAAGGAGATTTAAAACCAGGTCGGACAGGGCTTGGAGCAACCTGGGATTGTGAAGGTGTCCCGTGGTAAGGGGTGGAATGTGAATGAGCTTTAAGGTCCTTTCCAACCCAAATCCTTCTGTGATACCATAAATATTACTTAAAAGGAAAAAAAGTCACCTTGAAGTACTGAAGGAATTATTTCCTTTGAGCCTTGCTGCGTTTGACTCAGTAAAACGAAAGCAACCCCAACTGATTAATTATTGGAAATATTAAGGTCAAAGCAGGAGTGAAATTCCAGCGCTGAGGTTGTGCCCTGGGCTGGAACTGAAAGGAAAAGCTCCGATTCCCAATCCAGTAGTGACACCTAGAGGGAAAGGAAGGATTTCACTGCTTGGCAGCTCCCGAAGGGAATGAAAGGGGAGTTGTAAAGCTCTGCCTGAGCCAGGAGTGGCTCTGGAGTCCTTTAGCTCATCCTCTGGACTTCCCTCCCGAGGACGTAGCAAGGAGAAAGTGCTCCAGGAAAACAATGAAGGGAAAAGGGGGAAGCCTGAGCCTCTTCCCAAGGGTGCTGGCAGGTCTCTGCCTTCCCAAGAACTCCTGTGGGATGAGTGGGATGCAAACCATGGAACCTCTGGAGTAATGCCCAGGAAGGGGGAATCCTGTTTAAACCTTTCCTATTAAACCTCCCCTGCATTCCCCACACTCAAGCACGGATCTCCACGTGGCTTTTTGGGGTTTTTAGGCTTTTCCCTCTCAGCTTTGCACAGCGCGGAGGAACCTCAGCCACGGAGACATCAGAGACTCCAAGCCCATCCCAGCTCCACAGGAACCCAGCCTGGTGTTTTTTATCCTTGGAATTGCCTGCTAAAACCTGCAGGAAAACTTTGGCTGGAGTGGTTCCAACACCTCCACACAAGGTGGGGCCCACCTGGATTTGCAATTCCAACGATATTTCTGGCTCAATGCCTTTTTTTTGTTGTTTGTTGTTCAGTCTGGGTTTTCTTCGGCTTCAGCAGAATAAAGGGGAGCAGAGAAGCACCCAAACAGGGCAGGGCTGGTGCTTGTAGGACTTGTAAATGTGTTTTACACCCATTTTCAGAGCATAAATCCTTGTTTTGAGGACTCCTTGACAAGCACAGGGTGCTGCTGAAGGAGAAGGAAATTCCCTTGTCCACCTGGGATCCATCCAAAGTCTGAGAGTCTGGGCTGGAATAATCTGGCTTTTTTTTCCCCTCACTCTTAAAATTACTGGGAGAGCCTCACCTCACTTTAATTTCTGGGCACACTTCAAAGCAACCCTGAATAAAAATGCTGTGATCAAACCTTGCCTTCCTGTCCAGTCACAGCTAAAGCTGAAGCTTTGGGCAGATAATTAATTCTAATTATGGCAGCACCTTTAATGAGGTGTTTCCCCCCCCCTCACCAGGATGTGGGAAGTGTGGGACCACTGCAGTTTTTTTAAAGAGACTTCCTGGGATTCCAGGAGGGGAGAAACCCTGGAATTATTTCTATTTCTCACAGCAAAGGGCTGAAGTTCCCCAGCTGAACCAACCAAGCTGCAAATTTGAAGTTAAAAGAAGAAGGAACGGATTTAGACATGGAAATATTCCATGAAATATTTCCAGGAAATTTGGATAAAAATATGGGAACAGAAAAGCTGGGAAGAAGGAGGATGGACAGTTAAAAGGATAAACTTAATGACCTTTAATTTTAAAAACTGACCATTCCTTCCCAGTCCTGTTATCCCAATCATTTCTGGGAATAATTCTTCTTTCCGTATATTATTGCGTTATCTCTGCTTTCCCTTCTTGGGCTTTTTGAAATTTTCCTTAAATTTTTGTGGTTTGATGCTCCCCAGATCCCAAATTTCCTGCTGTTCCTCCCAGATGAGAGCAGCGAGGCAGAAATGAAAGCGTAAAATGCTCTGACAGGAAAGGAAAAAGAAGGGAAAAGGGAAAAAAACCCCCAGAAAATGCAAAAAGTGATGGAAGTCAAATAGGGGAGAAGTTTTTCAGTGTCCAGAGGGGAAATCCTTGCAAATCAGCCAGGATGGGAACATCCCGTGGCAGTCAAAGTGCCTGGCACTGGAAGTGAATCCAGTTTAGGGTAAATCATGGAATATTCTGGTAAAATCAGGGAATTTACTGGGAATTTTGCCGTCAGTTCTGGTGAGTTTCATCTACACTTTGCTTTTATATCTGAACTCTGTTTTAAAAGATTTTTTTTTGTGGTGAAAAACCCACCAAGAAAAGAAATGCAAATCAGGAAATGAAACGGTAACGGCGACTTCTGAGTACCNAAAATAAAGAATTAAATTTAATTTATAGAAATTCATTTAAATTTAAAAAAATTATTTTTAAACATTTATTTCAAACGTTAAAATTTATTTCTAAAAATGTATTTCACATTTTAAAATTTATTTCTAAAAATGTATTTTACATTTTAAAATTTGTTTTTAAAAATTTATTTGTCAAATTAAGTCAGGCAAAAGACGGAGGAAATCTTTCTTTTCAGATAATAAATAAAAATTTCCCTACAGCTTTTCCTGAATATTTTTAACAATAAATTGGNAAGTTTTTCAGTATCCAGAGGGGAAATCCTTGCAAATCAGCCAGGATGGGAACATCCCGTGGCAGTCAAAGTGCCTGGCACTGGAAGTGAATCCAGTTTAGGGTAAATCATGGAATATTCTGGTAAAATCAGGGAATTTACTGGGAATTTTGCCGTCAGTTCTGGTGAGTTTCATCTACACTTTGCTTTTATATCTGAACTCTGTTTTAAAAGATTTTTTTTTGTGGTGAAAAACCCACCAAGAAAAGAAATGCAAATCAGGAAATGAAACGGTAACGGCGACTTCTGAGTACCAAAAATGTCTGTGAGAAACTGGGTGGTTCCTGATTTATACATGTCAGATCTAAACTCTGCTTTTTCACCAGGATTCCTCCCTCATTCCTGAATTTCCAGTCACTGGCTCCCAAATTTATTCCCACAGACAGCACCATCCACTGCAACTACCAAGAGATACAATTTCCATCATTATCATCTCACACAATATAGAAATAAATATATTTTAAAAATTTATTACCCCCAACTCTTTCTCCAAGTCTCCAGCAAAGATGAGCCCGTATTGAGGGGCTTATTAATTTAGTTANTACATTTTAAAATTTGTTTTTAAAAATTTATTTGTCAAATTAAGTCAGGCAAAAGACGGAGGAAATCTTTCTTTTCAGATAATAAATAAAAATTTCCCTACAGCTTTTCCTGAATATTTTTAACAATAAATTGGTGAAACAAAATTCCCTAATATTAAAAAATAGCAAAACTCAAGAAAAACATCACCCTCCTGAAGACATGAGGAAGATCAAGAGGCATTTTGCATTTCTCTTGTCCTGGTGTTAAATAAACTTCTCCTGGGAAGTGGAAGAGAAGCTCAGCAGATTTATTATTTCATAGGAGCGGCAGGGAATTTTAGAGCTGGGAATCCGCTTTGGATTTCTGGAAAAGGGTCATTTGCTCACATCCTGTTCCCAAAAATTAAACCCAGAGGAAGAAGGAATATTTTGAAATCCTATAGGTTGGGGTTTATTTAGCATAACTTTGGGGAGACAAAGAAAATGAAAACCTGAAGAAATGAAGGAAAAACCTCCTAATCCAAGCCCAAGTGAAGCCTTGAGGTCAGGGGTGATGTCAGATGGGAGCTGAGCATTCCTCAGGGAGAAGTTCTGCAGCAGGATTTTAGGGATCAGGTGCTTTTCCTTGGCTTTTCCCTGCAAAAGCAGCAAGGCCCATTCCATAAAGCTCTTGTGCACGCATTCCACAGGAACAGGAATACTGGGAATACTGGAAGTATAAAGCTCTGATGTGGGAAAAGTGTGACCCAAGAGCAGAAGCTGAAGTTGTCCCACAGGTTTTCCTTTGGTGGAACAGCAGCACAATCTCATCCTTTTCCCATCATCCTGAATAAAGTGTGGGATTCCTCCTCCTCTCTTCCCACCCTTTTGTTTCTCCCCAGTGTTCCCTTCACAAAGTCACTGATGCCACACTGCTGTGACTTTGCTGTCTCCAAAATAATCCCATTTCCCCAATCCTGTGCAGGATGTCATCCCCCACAGCCTCTCCCTGACAGGCAATTCCACAGGTTAACAACAATCCTGCCCCTTCCTGCCAAATCCAGGGCTCCATAAATCATCTCCAGGGAGAGCAGCAGGGTTGGAGGCTGGCACTTCTCAACCCTTCAGAAATTTGCTCAGCTGTGTTTGCCAGAATTGATTTTCCCTCCTTATTTGTTGATCCAAGGGGAGTTTAAACCCCTTCAAAGAGGGCAAACGACAGGAATTGATGCAATATTTAAAATTCAGCAGTTCCGAAGCTTTTGTGAAGCCAGGGAAGCAGTCACACCTTTGGTCTAGACCAGAGCAAGATCCTGAGGATCTGAAACGCTCTGTCCACATTCCCAGATGGCTAAAACTAAATTTTTACAATTCCTTTTTATCCAGTAGGGAGATGAGTGCAGGGCTGTTGTTTTTGGAGTAGAGGAAAGGACTAAATAAACAAAACCAGGTCTTTGGCAAGAATAGACGTAGCCTTTAAACTCAGCTCACTGTTTGGTTAAGCCAGGCCTGTCTCTCTGGTTTATTCCTGACTTAAAGTCAGGAAAACTCCTGCACACTTCCTTGGCAAACCATGTATAAAATAATTCCTAGTCCTCCCTATTAACAGATACTCTCTGCGCCCTCCAGCCCACTTTGGAGGATCCCTGGATATTCTCTCACCTGCCTGATTGCAGGGAAATGATTCCCATCATTTGGAATCTGCCAGTTCTCCAGGATTATGAGGATGAGGTGCTTTTCCTTGGCTTATCCCTGCAAAAGCAGCAAGGCCCAGTCCATAAAGCTCTTGTGCACATGGGAATCTTTTTATGAGCAGATTGATTTTCATCTCTTTCCACAGCAAATTCCAGGAGATTTGAGATCAGAACCAGCAGCTGTCAGACTTGCTCAGGGCATCTGGGAATGTGTTTAGGCTGGGAGAGCACGAGGAAAACCTTTTGTAGGCTCTGTTTTGGGAACACCTCCGAGCTCCATTCCTGTCCGAGCAGGAGAAGTGTTTATAAGCATTTGTTGGTTTGGAAAGAGTGTTTTAACAATCTGCCTCAGATACCAGGAGAGCAATACCCAGCTCTGCTGCAAGAGCTTTTGATGAAGCAATTTTTTATTAACAACTACTGCAACTCCTCAGAAGGAAAATGAGGAAAAAATCTTCTCTGGGTTTTTATTTCACTGGGTAAAAAAGCACTGAAGGGCTCATTCTTATCATCAAGGGACCACTTTTACAGAAGAGATGCTCTCCTTATTTTTTGACGTCCCAAATCCATCCCCTTTTCGATGTTTTATCTGAAGGACCCATTCTGCAAAGCACCTGCGATGAGCTTGCCCCGACAATATTAATTAAAGCAGCGCAAACTGGGCTTAAGCAACTGGATGTTGAGGATAATGATTTGTGAGGGAAGATAATTATTTGCTAAGTGTAGCTTGACTTCTGTTTTACAAGACAATAATGAGCAGTCTCTCATCAGCTTAAAGTAATTAAAAGCCTGGTGTTAAGACAATCAACATTGTTGAGTGCTGAAAGGTTTTAATCGCTGCCTGGTGGCACTTGCCATGGAGGTTGGGAAAGCTCCAGCGTGGTTTTAAAAAGAACGAGATTTTACAGGTATTTTCTTCCCCCTACCCTCATCTAATCTCTCCTGGGAGAAAATTCATTTTTCCCAGCATTTTCAAGCACTGAGAACAGGAGAGATTAAATTCCACAGGCACTTCCAGCTTTTCCTAGAGATCCTTGTTCAGAGGCCACCGAAAGTACATGAAATTATACTTCAGCTTGGTTTATTAATTCTGCCTGTGTTTTAACACATTTCACACACCTAACAAAAAATCCAGGAATATTTCCAGAGCTGCTCACCACACTTGGAGAAAAACACCCTTTGTCCCTTGGAGAAAAACACCAGCTACAAGGCAGGTCTGCACCAATAATTGGGAAGAGGAGTCCTCTCCCAGTTGCTGGAACATTGTGGAATTCAAGGACAGCTGAGGAGAAGCCCAAGGAACAAAAGACACAAGTTGGGTTTTAACCCTTAAAAAAACAAACCCTTATTTGAATTCTTAAAAATATTCCTAAAGTATCAATAGTCTTTTCCAGTGATTTCAGGCCAAAATATGGATTTATAATTTGGGATACTCTGGTCTCCTGGGAATTGTTTGAGGCCTCTGGAAGGACAAGTGCCTGCAGTGGTTGTGTATAAAACTCACACTCAGAGCCAGACACTCACAAGCTGCTTTTGGGAAAAAAAAAACCCACTGGTAATTGGAGTCTCTGGACATTTCCTGCAAGCTCGGAGCTTCCAATTACGCTCAAGTGATGCATTTTAATAACCACCTTCTTCAGGGGAGGAAAAGTTTCCATTTGGGTGAACTTTGATGTGATAATGGCAAGGAAAAGTGGGTGTTTGTACTCTTCATTAGGCTCTCAGCAGCCCTAGAAAGTCTACTGGAACAGAGCTTTAATCCCAGCCAAGATCAAGAGCAAACAAACATTCACTGCAGAAAAGCCGTAATTAAGGAGAAGAAAGGCAAGAGAAGCATCAGCATCAAAAGCACTTGGCCCTCACAGCAGTGCTGGCTCAGTGGCCAACAAACAACTGCCTTAAATGGGATAAATGTGGAAAGGGAATAAATCAAAGCCAATTGAATTTACTGCAGATTGTGCAGGTGACCAGGGAAGATTTTTAAAAGCTTTTTTAAAATATATAATTCAGGAAGGACTCCCTCTCTTGAGATGTCTCGTTAAAGGCAATCCTGCTCCTGAGTGAACAACAAATTCCTCGCTGCTGCTCCAGAAACAAAGCTCCTGCACGGCATGGGAAGGGGTGTGTTTCACGTTAAACCTCTCCGTGTCTGCAGGCTGCCACCGAAGAATTCCAGCTTTGTCCCCTCCCCATCCCTGCAAGCCTAATCCAGCAATCCCACAGCCACAGGGAAAGGTGGAAGGGTAAAATTTGACGTTCTTATAGGTTCAAAAGCAACTCCCCAGTTCCCCCCCCCCCAGCCACAGTGGGGCTGGAGGGTTTGGGGACCCCACAGCCCACCTTGGGCAGCACTTCAAGGCTGAGAATCGGGGAGAAAATCCGACCCCACTTTTCTCCTGCTCCTTTGGCAGCCTCGTGGTCGATCTCAGCAGGAGGAGCTGCCTGGCCCGGCTCTCTCAGCCCCTCCTTTATAACTGAGCATCTTTTCCACCTTCCTCCCTATTGTGACCTACATAAAAACATTTTAATACATTTTAATCCTTCTATCCAAAGTCAGCCAGTTAATTAGGATTAATCTCATTGGAGTAACTACTGAGCTGATGTTTGCAGGTGTCAGAGAGAACAGTTGGCTCTGGAGAGAGATAAAAACCAATTTTACAAGCTCCAGGTTTGCCTGGGGTTGGAGGGTTCCTTTTCCCAGCTGGAAGGAGCTCTCCAGAGCCATTCTCCAGGGAAAATGCCAAGTAGGGGTCAGACAAAGTGTCTGGGGCAGGAGAGAGGCCTCGGCTTTATTTCCATGTGTTACCCCAGAAGGGAGCCCTGGGCTCTCGGCTTCACCTGGATTCACCTCCGGATTAGATAAACCGGGAAGCTGGGAACGAGATTAGAGAGCAAACAAACAAGTCCCAGAACAAAGGGTCTTTTATCTGTCCCAGATAAAGTTTTTTGTCAATTTTTTTGGTCATCTTCTTGCAGCCAGAGTTGGCGGGGGACAAGGTTGAGAGAAAAACGCTCATCCACTCATGGTGCTGCCAGATTCTGGGAAAAATTCTGGAAGAAGAGGGAATGTCTCCTTGGGAAAGACATTTCTTATTTTCCCCTCAGGACTGCCCACTCTGCAGCTTCCTCTCCTTCAGCAGAGCAATTACCTCTCACTTTCCTACCTGAAACCCGATGCGAGAGCTGCAGGTGCATTGCCGGGGGGAAAGGGATAAATAGAAAATTAGAAGATGTGAAAGCCATCCCCAGCTGAGGGCAAACATCCCCTGGTCAGAAGTGGGTGAAGTCACCGTGTCCAGCACGCTCTCAACTGTCTCCTCCCTTTTTAGACACCACAGACAAGAAGCTGCCTACAAACGCCCCAAGCACAGCCCTTCCCACCTCCCTCTCTCTTGGAAGCGTCAGGAATCCTCCAGCAGCATCACAGGAGTGAAATTTGATGCTTCGTGTGCAAGTCAAAGTAACACTTAAAAATACCCCACTGAAACAGCAGATTCGAGACGCTCGGGAATGTCGTAACCCTGAGAATCCGAGGGCGCAACAGCAAGAGGACAAGGCTAATAAAGGGGATTACCTCGCCCTCCAGCACTGCTGGGTGGATTTGGGGAATCCAGAGGCTCCCAGAGCTCTGGTGGTGCCTCGACTGAGGTTTGACCGAACTCAGGCTGCCCAAACCCAGTGTCAGGTTACAGGGCTGGGGACAAAAGCTCCTTCACGGATGTGTGCACACACACTCCCGGGGTTGAGGCAAATGATCGGGGACTGAGGTCATTTGTTGTGCATATATTGAATATATTTATGGCTTGGCACGGAGTGGAGGCCTTTGCTTGAATCCCAGTTAGACCCTTGAACGTAAGGCACAGATTTTGCACATTTGGCTGAAGTTTAAAATCCAACTGCTTCCAGATTTTGCTCTATTTTTTAAAATCAATAAAAACCCCAACCAAACAAAGAAAAAAACCAACCAAAAAACCAAACCAAACAAAAACCACAAAAACCCCACACCTTCTGTCCCTCTGTCCTAGTTTGCCACTTCCCCAACAGCTGCAAGGATTAAACAGTTTCATTTCAGTTATTGGTGGTTTGCAGCGGGATGGTTGGGGAAGCAAGCAGCTCAAATGATGCCAGTTGGGATTTATGAGATCCCATCTGGATACTGGGAGCAGCTCTGGGCTTCCCAGTAGGAGGAAAAACAACTGGAACAAAAAGATGCCCAGGGTGAATAAAGGGACTGAGAGCAGGGTTGTCAGCCTGGGAGAGGCAAAAAGGGATTTAAATAAGGTAAAAAGGGATTTATTCAAGTGCTGTCTACACGATCTGAAAAGGAGATAAAACCAGAAACAGAACCTTCCACATGCACAAGCTGCAGCATGGAAAATTTCCAGTACATACAAGGAAAAAGTTTCCCCCCAGTGAGTGTGGTCAAGCTGTGAGAGGTAAGAAAATCCCTGCCTCGGAGGTTTTTAGAGCTCACCCAGCCAATGCCAACCTGACCTAAATTTGAAGTTGGGCTGGAGACCTCCCAGAGTCGCTGCCAGTTAAACTTTTTTATTATTCTAAACAAGCCTTGAGCAGCAGCACCTCTGCATCACCAGACCCACAGAGGTGCTGAGCTGGCATCATTTCGCTTGTGAGCGTCCAGATGAAGGGTTAAAACCTGTAATTCTTATCTGCATAAATTCCTTCCTGAGCTGTATCCCAATTTCCTTGGCCTCTCCCGCACGAACAAGCCTCACACAGCAGTGCTCGGCCATCCCAAACCACCAAAGCCTTCAGTCAGGCTCTGCTTTTCAAGTGTGCTGATTAGGGAGCTACAGTTTGATTTTTCAGGAGCACATTTCTATGAAAACACGTATTTTTCAAAGCCTGGTAAACCCTTCTGCCACCCAGAACTGCACACAATGCTTGCAAAACCCAAGCTCACCAATGTTTACTTTGCTTTCATCGCCTAATTAAGAACATCCACTCCAGCCCCTGGGGAATTTCTCCACAAACAAGGGACTGCTCCACTCACCGTCCTCGCTCTCATTTCCATGGAAAAATGAGGCTGCAGGAAGAGCAGGAGCATCTCTCAGCCCTCCAAGCCAAGCTGGGATGCAAAGGCTGATCCCTGATCACACCCAGGAACGAATCCCTGCCCAAACACAGCATTTGGAGGTAGAAACTCTCTGTGCTGAGGTAACAAAAGCCATTTTTGTCAGATATGAGAGGTTTCTACATCACCTGCACACTTGGAGAAGTCATTTCCTAACCTTGAAGACAACAGAAAACCTAAACCTCTGCTGATCTGGGTTTGCCAAATCTGAGTCAGCGGGGGCTGGGTCACTCAGGGGTCACCTGCTGATAAATTCTAAACACACGCAGGTAACACTTTGGGGTCAACACAGATAAGCTGAACGTCAGGGTAAACTATTTAATGAGTTTCTTTCAGGGTGTGACCTTGGGAGAAATCTCCCAAGTTCGATACATCAGAATAACAGTAACAGACATCTTACACAGGGGTTTAAAAATCAGAATATAGGCAGGGCTGATGCTGAGGTGGAGCTTATGCCCAGGAGAGGGAGATGATCCAGTGCCCTGGCACAGGGTGCCCAGAGAAGCTGTGGCTGCTCCTGGATCCCTGGAATGTCCAAGGCCAGGTTGGAGCACCCTGGGATAGTGGGAGGTGTCCCTGCCCATGGCAGGGGTGGCACTGGACGATCCTTAAGGATTATTCCAACCCTTTAAAATCCCGTGATAAGAGCAGCTATTACTCCTCATTAGGGGACAGGCAGGGAAAGCTGTTATAGCCTGAGGAAAGAAGCGTCCATCTCACGAGGTAGAAAGGCAAAGGATTCTCCCACAGCCCGCAGGAGAGGAATTCCCCTTAGGAGATGGGATGAGGGTCCCGGCCAGCAGGAGGGAGGGAATTTCTCTGGAAAATCCCTCACAGCCGGCCGGGGGTTCCCTTCACAAGGCAGAAAGGAAGCTGAAGGGACCCTCCTTACACAGGAGACCGGCGGGGTCTCCTCTGCGGGCACACAAGCCCCGCGGGTCACCCTCAGCCCCTCACGGGAGAACGCGGGGGGATCGCGACTCCTACCGGCTGCAGGAGGCGGCCACGCCGGGGGTGCCGCCCGCCGGGGGCGAGATGCTGGCCCTGCCCCGTCTCCGCCCGGGGGGTTTCTGGCCCAGGGGCTCTGCCTCCATAGGGATGGGGACCAGGAGCGGGGCTGGCAGCGGCAGCGGCGGCGGCACCTCAGCCCAGGGAGAAATGGCGGCGGCGGCGGCGGCGGTTTGAAAATGGCGGCGGTGGCGGCGTTGGCCAATCAGGGGCCGCGGGGGCGTGGGCTGAGGGCGGCGCGGGCTGTGAGGGAGGCGGGGGGTGCGCAGCGCCCCCTGGCGGAGCGCGCAGTGGGAGCGCCGCGGCCGTGGGGAAACTGAGGCACAGGGAGAGCAGCGCCCTGCGCACCCCGATATTCCAAGGAATCGCAGCGTTACTGGGGCTGGAAGAGGCCTCTGAGACCATCGAGTCCAACCTGTGGCCGAGCACCGCGTTGTCAAGCAGACCTGAGCGCTGAGTGCCACGTCCAGTCGTTCCTTAAACATCTCCATGGATGGTGAGTCCACCAGCTCCATGGGCAGCCGCTTCCAATGTTTAATCACCCTTTCCATGCAGGATTTGTCCCAATATCCAACTGGACCCTTCCCTGGCCCAGCCTGAGGCCGTTCCCTCTCCTCCTGTCCCTGTTCCCTGGGAGCAGAGCCCGACCCCCCCGGCTGCCCCCTCCTGTCAGGGAGTTGTGCAGAGCCACAAGGGCCCCCCTGAGCCTCCTTTTCTCCAGGCTGAGCCCCTTTCCCAGCTCCCTCAGCCGCTCCTGGGGCTCCAGCCCCTTCCCCAGCTCCATTCCCTGCCCTGGACACGCTCCAGCCCCTCAATGTCCTTCCTGAACTGAGGAGCCCAGAACTGGACACAGCACTCGAGGTGGTCCCTCACCAGTGCCCAGCACAGGGGCAGAATCACTTCCCTAATTCTGCTGGCCACTCTATTCCTGGTAAAATCCAGGTGCCAGCGGCATCTTGCCCACCTGGGCACACCTGGATTCACGCCCAGCTGCTGTCACCAGCACCCCCAGGGCCTTTCCCAGCTTTCCAGCCCCTCTGTCCCAGCCTGGAGCATTCCGTGGGGTTGGTGTGGTCAAAGTGTAGAACCTGGCACTTGGTCCTGTTGAACCTCCAATCCATCCATTCCCATCTCCATCCATGATCATTGCCTGAGGGATATGGCTGGAGCATGGGGAGGTTTAGGCTGGATTTTAGGAAAAGGGTCTTCCCCCAGAGGGTGGTGGGGCACTGAGCAGGCTCCCCAGGGAATGGGCACATTCCCAAGGCTGCTCCAGGAGTGTTTGGACAATGCTTTTAGGGACAGGGTGGGATTTTGGGGTGTCTGTGCAGGAATTGGACTGGATGATCCTGGTGGGTCCCTTCCAGCTCAGGATATTCCAGGATTCTGTGATCCTTCCTTTTTCCACCTTTCCCTTCAGCCTCGTCTCCTCCCCAAATGCAAGTCCAGCACCCCACAGCCCCGGGAAGGGGAGCGACAGCCTCACCCTGTCCGAAAGAGGCAAAAATCACCAAAATTTTGGAGGAGAAACAGCTTCTTCCTAAAAAAGGGAAAAATTACACCTCAGAAATCAGCTCAAATCCCAAAAAATTACCTCAGACCTCTCAAAACACACCCAAGGGATTTAAAGGCATGTGCGTGTTCCCTGGATGCAGCCATGGGACTGAGGCAGTGGCTTCTCTCGTGGAACATCCTGCCTGGAATCTGTCATCCTGATCCATGTCCTGGCACAAAACCTCTGCCTAAACCATTTGTAGCGAGGTTTTTGATTCTGACAGAGCTGGAAAAAAGCAGCTGCTTTGGCCAGACAGACCAGCAAATCCCCAAATCCTGCCTTGGCTCCATCAGGAGCCCCCACTGTTCCTCCCATCCCACATCGGGGTCGAGTGGTGCTTCCAGCGAGACACTTGGGTGAATTTTTGGATGCTCTCAGGTGAAGGGATCAGCTGGGAATCTGTCCCACTCGGCTGAGATTGGGATTTTCTTCCCATTCTGCCTTTTCCCTCTGAAAAGTGGCAGGGATGAGGAGGGGCTGGGGTCTCTCCCCTCATAGGGTGACACCCCCAACCATCCCTATAACAGAGCATGGCTTTTCACTGCTTATAAATTGGGAATATCTCCTCTGGAGTGCAAATCTGCCTTTGGACCAGACAGATTTGGCAAAAAAAGTCTCATTTTTAACAGCCCTGACACCCGAGACAGCAGTGCTGGAACAGCCCTTTGCACTTGATCAGGTTCATCGGGTTGAGCTCAACTTCTGGGCAGCCCTTGGATGGAATTCTTTGAAACCCATTAAATTCTGTTTGAAACCCATTAAAAAACCCCCACAGATGCACAAAACATTTCACTTTCTTGGCTGTATTTAAGCAAAGAATCACAAATGGAGTCTTCAGGGATGCTAAACCCACAAGTTCAGCTGTTGAAGTGGGACCCTGATTCAAGACGAGGAGATGCCCCCTCTTTAGGCTGCCAAAAGGCTTCACATAACCAGATGTGAGAGCAAGGATTTAAAAGTTTTTGAAGGAATTTGTGCTTTTTTTGGGGGGGAAAACACCATTGGGATGGGAGAGGGAGCATTCCTGGGGCACCAGGCTTTCCCTCAGCAGCGTGTGCCAGAGGACTCAGACTCAGCACGGAGATGATGCCAAAGAAAATGGAATTAATTTTGCTTATTTTATTCCAGTGCAGACTGAACGTGACCAAACTGTGAAGTTTTTGTTTGGGTTCAAACCCAAACGCTTCAGCAAAGTTGTGTCGCCTCACTCAGCATTTCATACTCAGAGATATTCATCCATTTCATCTCCTCCAGCCAAATTCCTTCCCTCCTTCCCCGTCCTTTTCCACAGCTGAGACCTGCCTTAAGCTGGACCCCGATTTCTGCATCAGCCATTCCCAAACTGCTGTGTCCTCCCGGTTTGGAAACGAAAATTTTCCAAACCTCCTGTTCTTTGCATCCAGCTGCACCCCCGAGCTCTGAATCCCCCCCGGTGCAGCAGGCAGTGAGCCACGGAATTCGGGAATGGCTTTTCCATCAGGTTGGAGAACTCACAGACATTGAGAGGGGCTTGGGAGAGGCCTTCTCTGCTGAAATCATTGCTTGGGAGGTCAGGAGGGCAAAGCAGATCCGAGGATGGGATCACCAGGGGTGTTTCTCTTGGAGAAGTTGATGCCAAAGGCTCTGTGAAGCCAAGGATGTGATGGGAGAGGACAACACCCCATCCTCAGCAGGTCCAGTCATGGAATCATGGAATGGTTTGGGCTGGGGAGGGACCTTAAGGATCATCCAGTGTCACCCCTGCCATGGGCAGGGACACCTTCCACTGTCCCAGGTCCTCCAAGCCCTGTCCAGCCTGGCCTTGGACATTTCTAGGGGTCCAGGGGCAGCCACAGCTTCTCTGGGAATTCCATCCCAGCCCTTCCCCACTCTCCCAGCCAGGAATTCCTTCCCAATGTCCCATCTAACCCTGGGAAGCCNGTCCCATCTAACCATGGGAAGCCATTCC
>VZRQ01005054.1:1065-21606 GCA_013397975.1 Machaerirhynchus nigripectus
GCCCCGCCGCGACTACCTTTCCTCCCAGAGGGCGATCCCGGAAGCGGGCTCAGCGAGCGCTCTCCCCGCCCATCTCGGGACCCCCCGACTTTCTGTGGCGTGGGGCACACTAGCGGCAGGGCGGGGAGTGAGGGGTAACCCTTACCTGCGGGAGTGGTAGCAGACGGGATCTCCGCGCGGGAGGGGGCAGGGCGGATGGGGGAATCTGTCCGCCGTCTCACGCCGCAGCCGGTCTCCCCCGACGAGATGCGCCTTGTTTTGGTCCGCCCGACCAATCGGCTGAGTTCTACGGAAGCCGGGATGGGCCCTTCGTGGAGGCAGCAGACCTCTCCCCTGTCGACCATAACGCATTGCGCAGGGTGTACCACCACCACCGCCTGGTGCTCCTGCGGCTTTAACGCCTCTGACATGGAAACAGCATTGCAGTTCCAGACGGGCTTCTGCTCGCAGCAGCAGCAGCACGGCCAGGACAAGCAGAGTCTTCTCCAGCAGCCACAGCAGCAGCAGACCCCACGCCTCCAGTGCAACAACTACACCTACTATGGGGCCGTTGTGGCAGCAGCGAGGGATAACCTGCCCTCGCTGCTCTGCCCTTCTTCGACTCTCTCGGGTGCCCTCAGGACTCACTCCTCGCCTCTGTCCACTTCCGCCTCCTCCCGGCAGAGTAGCCAGTTGAACGTCAGCGAGCTCACCCCCTCCAGCCATGCCGGCTCGTCCAGGCAGCCCCACCAGTATCCCCAGTACCAGCAGTGCCATAGCCTGCAGCAGCAGCAGCAAGCAGCTAGTCCCAGCAGCAGTGGCAGCAGCAGCAGCACCCACCATCACCACTACCAGCAGCGTCGGGAGAGCAATCCCTTCGCCGAAATAGCCATGAGCAGCTGCAGGTACAACGGCGGCATCATGCGGCCGCTCAGCAACCTGAGTTCATCCCGCAGGAACCTGCACGAGCTTGACTCCGAGTCTCAGCCGCTCCAGCCGCCGCTCGCCGCTGCTCCGGAGATAGTGGTCTCCAAGCCCGAGCACAACAACTCCAACAACCTGGCGCCCTACGGCTCCGGTGGCACGAACAACGGCGGGGGCAAGTCCAGCAAGAAGAAGAACCAGAACATCGGCTACAAGCTGGGGCACCGCCGGGCGCTCTTCGAGAAGCGCAAGCGCCTCAGCGACTACGCGCTCATCTTCGGCATGTTCGGCATTGTAGTCATGGTGATCGAGACAGAGCTGTCCTGGGGCGCCTACACGAAGGTACCTGCCACGCCGTCGGACCGCCTTCCTCTCGCTCTTGGCGCGGTCGACCCAGCCCAACCCCCGGCCCCTCCCGCCCCTTTTGTGGGCTCCGTGTCCGTTCCGGCTCACGGGAAGGCGGCTCCGCAGCTAGCTGCACTCTCCTGTCAGCCGTTCAAATCCTTGCGCGGCGAGACCGTTCAGCCCTCGCCCGGTCCTGCCCTGAAGCGTCCCTCGCCCCGAGGAGAGGTGAGGGGTGCTCTGACCCCCCCCCGGCACTGCTGTGTGGGGCCTACTGGTCCTCCGCCCTGAGACGAGATGCTCACCCCGCGGCTCTGCAACCGTGAGGCGAGGTGTCCCCCTTCCCTGGCCCCGCCGTGAGGCACCCTACGTCCCCGACACTAAGGCGGGGCGATCCTCCCTCCCCTCCCAGTTCGAGCTCCGCTGCTCGCACTGGGGCTGGGGAGCCCGATGGGGCGGGAACGATTCTGTGTGTGTGTGGGTCTCTGATGGACAGTGGTGTCTTTCTGTTGCAGGAGTCTCTGTATTCCCTCGCTCTAAAATGCCTTATTAGCCTCTCCACGATTATCTTGCTTGGGCTCATTATTGTATACCATGCAAGGGAAATTCAGGTAATTAATTAACTTTATGAATTGCTGAGTGTTTACATATTTGTGGTTGCAGAGTCAGTTTTTCTGAAGGCTTTATTGTGGTAAGTACTTTGTGTTTCCTGCTGATTCAGAACACAAAAAGAATCACTTAATGCTTCCTGAAGTTCAGTGAATATATTTCATCCCTGGAGAGAAATAAGATTGCATTGCCTTTTAGGGACTGTTACCTGTGATTATGCTAGTAGGATCACTTAGTTCTGAGGTTATAGCACGCTTTATGACATACCTGCTGTTTTCTGTAGCAGATGTAGGGCAACAGTCTTATTTCCAAGTGACTAAATGTCATGCTGTGAATTTTCTCTGGATGGCAGGGCTAATTATTAGGAAAGAGGCATCAGTAACTTCTAGGTATGTAATCTTCACTGTGCTGTTTCAGATACTAGCATACACTAGAACATTTAAAAAGAGGGGGAAACCTTATGTCAGATTTGTTTTATTTAATGCCATAGAAAGTACAGTCACCAGGAAATGTGACAGAGGAAAGCTGTCAAGACAGGTAGGGCTAAAGGTAGGGGGAGTTCAATGATCAAAGCTGTAGAGTACATCTAAAAAGACTGTCACATGTCCTGTCCTAGTGTTTTGCCGGTGGGTAGGGTCACAGACATAGACACCAACTTAAGGAATAGTGTAATTTACTATAATGCAAAACTGCAAAGAATCACAGAAGGATAAGCTAAGCAATGCACATAATCATTAGCAAAGAATTACAAAAGGATAAGCTAAGCAATGCACATAATCATTGCTACAAAAGATTGCCTGTAGTGATTAAGAAAGATACATCACCAGTTACTCTAATACTTTACCATCGTCCAAATCCGCAAAACATAAACTGTGAGGGAAGCTGTCACAGCGAAGGACTGGAGAACCACGCCCAGTAACTGGGAAATCCTGCAGTGCATCCACTCTGCAGGCCTCGAGGCTCCCCCACTTTGCTGTGACAGTAGCCCAGCTTTTATACTGTTAAACAAACAAGCTAACATAACTTCTAATTTCATTCTCCTGTTGGCTTTCTCCCAAAGCCTGGCCAGGGCTCAGGGAGGAACCAAGGGAGTTGTCTTTGATCCTATGCCCCCCCTAATTAGGCCAGATGTGGCCTTATCTGGTTTCTAGAAACAGAAAGGTAAATACATGTTTTTCCAATAAATGGACACATATAACAATACTTCATTAATGAGCAGATAGATAGATAGATAGATAACATTTGGTTGGAAGGTTCATCTAGAGGTCAACTTTGGCTCAGGGCCCGTTGTTCAGGCCTTAGTACTTCACCCAGGTACTTAGTTCTAATTTCAGTTGTATTTTTTTAAATTAAGAAATTACAATTTGACATTTCAGTTAAATTGAAATGTATAAGAGAGAGTTTTCAAAGTTTTGAGGTGAAAAATACCTTACTTGTAGATACATTGGTGTTTTTGCTATGTCTACTTAGAGATACCTTGGGCTACAGGCAGAAATGACAGTTTTCAAGGGCAAGAATGTTTTTTTCAGCAGTAGCAATTAGCAAAAAAGAGAAATTGAGAATTGTATAGTACCCTTCTTCTATGCTGTAGTTCTAATATGAAAGGACACCATAGTCTTCTCCTTAGACTACTGTTAGAGAAGTATTGCACTACTGAAGACTGCCAAATGGAATCCTGTTCTGCAGTCCATACATATATGAAAAATACTATTTCTGTCTCAGAACCCAGCTTCTTTGCATTGATAGCAAAGATGGGCAGCTGTTTAATATTGTACTCAATAAGCAAGTGTCTGGTGACAGAGTATCACTATAAACTATTGGAATACTGATGAAGAGGTTTCTTTATTTGTGTAAAAATAAATAAATCTACCTGCTGCAATGTAGGAGCCTTGTTCTCCAGTGTACCTTGCTATAAGTGGTGCTTGAGGCACTAAGAACAAAGTTGAAGAAACCCAACTTCTGTAAGTATTTGAATTATTCTATGTATTTTCAAGGAACTTTATATAGGAAACAAACACAACATAACCAAATAGTCATAGGTTTCTGTATACGAAAGCTTACAGTAGGTAGTTACTCCAACATTTGCATATTTTTTTCCAGCTAATTGGATACACATTTTCATTCTTTCAGAGGTTTGTTATGGATCAGAAAAATCAATCTTTTAAAAAACTTCAGTCGTGTTTCTGATTTTCTTTTAATTGATCATTGAAAAGAACTCCTTTATGTATGAGACTACGTGGAAGGAGTTGTGCAATCACGACTTAATCAAGATTAATGTAGTTTTCAACACTGCCCGACAGTATAGAATACAAGCATACCTTTTTGTTAAACAGTGCTACTCTATGGTTTTGTCTGAGAGCCACTGTAGGCTGCAGTACTCATGTCAGAGCTCGGAGTAATCTGCAGCTCCAAAGGGCTCTGTCATTCATCTTGAAAATGAAGGGAAGTTTTGTTTTCAAGGACACTGTTGGAAGGAAAGGCCGTTGTATCACCCTTAATATGTTAGATATCTGATAGATTTTTAATTTAAGCACAGTATGTTTATATAAGCACACTTGACTTTCTAAAAAATAAGATGAAAAACACAGAGAAAGATCTACATCCATCTATGGTGCTAAATTTATGTTACACCTTAAATCTGAAAACAAAAACTATATTTAAAATATTTTAGCTTAGAAACACACAGAACCTACTCCAAGTGAAAGAAAATACTGCATAAGCCCAATAATGTAATGGTTTTTAGATAATCTTTAAAACTGTTTTCTGAAGGGATACTGTTGCATGAAGGCCTTGTTGCCTTTGTAAAATCATGGCTCAGGCCTGTTACTTTGGCTAAGTAGAAAAGGACTGTGGGAAAGAGACACAGCTGAATTAAGGGTAGAAAAACATGCTGCATGACCATCGCGTGCTCACATCATGGTGTATGGTGGTTGGTTGAATTATGTTTGTTGTGCCTTAAAACTATGCAAACAGACAACCGGCTAAGTGCTTAAAAAGGCCGGGTTTTTGCAATAAAAGGCTCTCCTTTGCACCTGCTGGAGGACTCTGCGTCGCTCATTATCGCAACAGGATACTTGCCTTTAATTTGGGAAAATATCCTGCTATGTGCAGTGGAATATTTTTTGAATCAGGTCTGTAGAATCATGCCCATAGATGGTTGATTGTGTCCTGGAGCACCAGCTGTTTGCTGACCTTGTTCAAATTTGATCATTCCTTTCTTATTCTTCTCTGAAAGGTACTTAGACTTTATCTGTAAGTATAGTGGAAATTTTCAGGAATTCATCAAGACAATAAATTTTGTTGTACAGAACAGAATGGCAATCTGTTTTGCTTGAAGTGTGGTATGTTTCATAGTCTGATAGAAGCAAACCTACCTGAAAGAAAAGTAGATTTTCCTGCAAAATGTGAGCTAAAATATGTTGAGAAATAAGACAAAAGTTTAGCAATTAGTAGTGCTTGCAGATTTAATATGTAGAAGCACCTGGTGATATAAAATGTCTGCTAACCAAAATCAGCTTCTTCCTTTTTTTTTTTCTTTTTACCAGTAGTCTTTGAGTCTTTGCTCTTGATTTCTTGGTAGGAAGCCTGAGCAGCCATGCTGCAAGCAACTCTATGGTAGTGCCTAATAGTATAGCAGGTGACTTTAGTCTGTCCATTTAAATGACTTTGCCTGTGTGTTCTGTTTTGAAAACAGTCAGCTCCTCAGTAAACCCAAACCGTGAGTTTGCTTGTCTCCAACCTGCTGAACATCATATTTTAATGGAGTTAGAAGGGAGATTTAAGAAGACTTAGAGGGATTCTTCACAAGAATATTATATGGATGTGGGATAAATGTGGGGTTCTTTTGGTTTGGGGTTTTTTGTTTGTTTTTTTTCTTTCCTTCCTCCCCCCCCCCCCCACTTTCTTTTTTCGTTTATGAGCAGTAGAGGAACAGGAGCACTTTCAGTATATAAGGGGTGAGGTTGGGGTGTGCGTCTTCCGCCTCCTTTTCAGCACCGCAGACAGCACCGCACGTTGGACATTATCCGGGGCGCCCTTGCCTGGGCTGGGCCTGGCTCAGAGCAACCTGTGCTGCAGGGAGGGCGGCTGCCAGCCTCCTCTGCTTCCCTCCCGTAGTACAGCCAAGTGAGTTCTCCTGCTGCGTGACGGCACGTGCATAATTTTGAACATACTTTTACCCTTGCATTCTAAACCTATTAGCAAAACAGATTCATTTTTATATTATATGAAACAGCTCTGCATTTGACAGACTAAAGTCTCCAGAATGGCATAGCTGCAGTATTTAGACAAAAATAACTGGCTGCTGTGCAGTTTTGTGAAAAATTGGAAATGTTAAAATGCTTTCTTCAAATAGGTTTTCTGTGATTACAGTTAATTAGCTATTCTGTATTATTAGCTATTAGTGTTATTATTAGTATAATAATAAGTACAATTAGTGGTTTTATTAGTTATTTTGTACTATTAGTTATTAGAGTTATTAGTTAGTATATTAGTTATCCTGTTATTCTGGAGCTATTATATTCATTAAGTGTGACTTCATGTTAAGATTATAATAACAATCAAATTAACCCAGGTAGTTTCAAATGATGGTTCTTAGCCTACATTATCATTCCAAGAAAAGAGGATAAAAACACAAACAGTGCTTCCTTCACCTCTCTCCTTCTCTCAGGAGAAAAGCCAGATGAACAACAGTAATGATGTTGGAGCCAAGTATGGTGGCAGCCCCAAATCTGTGTATTCTCATTTTGGTTCATTGTTGTCATGCCTGTAATGTTGTTATAAACATCACACTTGGGAGATTATGAAATATTCATTACTGGCTCTCTAAGCTTGTGTGATTGCTGATTCAGTTTGGAAGACTGGTAGGAAAAATGTAACTCATTGTTATCCCAGCCTAGAATGGGTATTTCTCTGACTACTGTTCCAGTTGAGAAATACACTTTTGAAGAGGTAGAGAAGGGAAGAGCTAAGAAGATAGCATCATCCTATTATAATAATAATTTGCAATGTATAAATTGCCCACTTTATGCATAAACAGTTTGTTACTACATGGTTGTCCTGGTTTTGGCTGTGATAGAGTTAATTTCTTCTATATAATTAAAATAGCAGCATACAACATGATTAAAATTGTTGTTTCTAGACAACTTAAGTGTTCCACATTTCCCTAATGCAATTTGCTGTTAGATTAATAATCAGGTGGAAGTGAAGAGACTTTTTGATAACAGTTCACATGGTACATCTGCATTTTTTTTTAACCTTAACTGAGAAAATAGACCTCTCTGTCTCTCTCTTGTACTGCTACAGACATAAATGCTTTTTAAATGTACAAATGTACAATTCCTGAAGTTTTACTGACACTTCCTTATGTTACTCAGACAATTAAAACCAAAATTCTCCAAGGTTGCTAGTAAGATGTTTTTAATTCCTTTTGTTGGGTATTCTGTCACAGCCTGGTATTTCTTGAAAGATGGCTGTCACAGGGTAGGAGGGCTATGTCCACTGGGATACTTCTGCTTTGGTGATGGACTAATTAGGGTATCCCTTCTATTGCCTTTCTTGAATAATGGTAGCCCGTGTTCTTCTGGACTGAATCTGAACCTTTTTTCCCTCTTCCCTTGATACAGATGCTCTCACTCACACAGAAAAATGAAAATTGTTGATATTTGGCAGAAATGAATAGAACTCTTCTTTTTTTTTTTCTTTTTTTGTGTGTGTGTGAATTGAGATTTCTAAACATTTATAAATTGGACTGTTAGTTCATGCTCAAGTAGAACTCCTATGGAAAGTCATGCAGACTTCAAAGTTAAGGTTAAGCCATTGTTGTCACAACAGAGTTCATTTTTAGAATTCAGTCCATCACTTTCCAGGTCTCCAGGGAGAAAGGGCCCTCAGTCCCTAGATTGTTCTGAAGTGCTGGGAAAATCATGTGATACTGATGGATTTGGAATGAAACATTTTCAATCTTCATTAACGTTATGAAAAATTATCACACATGTGAGCCCAAATATCTTGCTGAATACTCGATAGTTTTCTCCTTTTCCCTGTCTCCTGAAAACTTGAAGAAATGGAGCAGGCAGTACTAGGAAAAATAAGTGGATGTTACTAAATACATTTATTGACTATTTATTGAGCAAATAAATTCCATAATGCATGATTTTAATAAACACTGCTTATGGGGCTTTATCTTATTGGAAAGTTCTTCAGAAAAAATACTGCATTCTCTAAGAAATATTAAGTTAAACTCCCTTACAGTTTCCTATCACAAGCACTAATGGGTATCCTGCAGGCAAATTTGTTTATATCTATGTAAATCTTTTGCACTCATTGTGGTGTTGCTTGTTTATCTCATTGTCTTTCTTCTTCTGTTGACTACATGCCAAAAGAAACAAAAAGTCTAGCTTGCCTTTGCTTAAGTATGCTGAATCATCAGCTAAGACTGCTGCTGCAAAAACAAATGAAGATTAAGAGCACAGAAAGCAAGTCTGTTGAATAACAGGTAAAAATCAATAAATAAACTTTGAGCGATAGTTTTATTCTGATCTAAAACCTGTTGAAAAATACTGGGAAATGTCTGTTTATTTTAATAGGCCTTGGATCAGGCAACAACAAATCTCATCATGTGCCAGTTTTAGTCCAAGATGCAGCAGCTTCATGTATAGCCTTGAAAATTACCTTGTACCAGTGAAGCTTAATACACATTCCATACAACAGAAAAGCATGTTGATTATAAGAAAACTAGAGACATCATAGCTGTTAAATTATCACTTTAGGTGTATTTATTTGCTAAATATTTAGCTTTAGTTCCATTCAGTACATTTTTGAATAGATTATATCTGCAGAACATGTTGACCCAGGAAAAGTTACAAGTGCCTACTGTCTCTGAAAAGCAGCACTGTAATGCATAAGACACAGAAGGCAGGATAGACAATCCTTTAACATTGGTCAAGCATCTAATGAACAGTGACTGAAAGGATCTGAGGCCTTTTGCATTGAAATTAAATGTAGAAGATGCTTGTTTCCAACAGCCTCCCTTAGAACATAGGAGGAGGTTGTATCTAATGGTCAGGCCACTGAATGGTTGGCCTGGCAATACCTAGCATTGTCCATTCAAATGCACCCTTGTTCTGAGCATTTTTTAGTGAGGCTGTTAGAAGTTTATCAGGACATTGTGTTCATCTTTCCTTAAAAATACATTCTTAAGTCTAGAGTCACAGGTGTACTCCTTTGGCAGAATGAATAAATTAGCCCATTTTATCTAGCTTCAGATTCAGTATTTCTTCCTTTAACTTCTGTTTCCTCTATTCCCTTGCAAAAATATTGTCAATTTTTCAGCGAGTATAACCTTTTTTAACTGTTTCTAGTTTTCCCAGTAGTAATGAAGCTGATCTTCCCTGAGGAGAGTAAGGCTTCTCCCACATTGGGAACAGTGGCTGATGGCAGCCATGTTGGGAGATGGCAGTTCTTCATGCAGTGATCTGTAGAACAAATTAATTTTTGTGATGAATGAAGAAAACCAAATCCTAAATCAAGAACTGTAAGATGATAATTTAAAATTACCAACATAAAAATACTGAAACATAGATGGTTCTCCTCAGTGAATTTTGCTTCCACAAGAATACTGTACAATTAGACTGTATAATTAGCTTTATTTCTGAGATACTTGAAATGGGGAAAAATATGACAGAGGTTTCTTACAGGATGTATTCTAAAATTATTTCTGTGTAAAGGTACTGATATTTTCTGGGGAGATGTGCTATGTATTTGTAAAGGTGCAAAGGGAACCTAAGCAATCCATTCAATATTTCTTTGCCAATTTCCCTTTCAGATGTAATAAAGCTAGCATAGCTAATGTCCAGCTACACTCTCAGCAGTGAGAGTGAGCCAGAACAGGCCAGTAGAAGTAGGGAGTAGTGTGGAGTGTCAGCAGATGGAAGTTGGGTTCTAAACAAGTTGCATTTAAGTTAACTTTGCTAATGAAAGGTTTTGTAATGATTTGCTACAGGCAAATAACCTTCTCTGTCCTTAGATTCCTGGGAACAACAGTATGGTTTTAAAACTATGTATGTTTTTCATTCCGTCTCTATCCATCGTATGGAGCAACTACTTTGGATTGCTCTGGGTCACCCAGTCTATTTACTAGTGAGCATATCTGTTATGTAAAATCATACATTTCCTTTTCTTTTTTATTCTTTCCTTTTTAAATAACAGAACAATACATAGTATAAAGCAATAAAAATGCTACTTTAATGCGCTGGTCTCATTTTCCTGTTTTGTGTGTTTGTGCAAAGGAAAAGAATAGGGCTCCTACCTAAACTGTTCTTTTTGTAATAATCTTCCTCCACTTATGCTATATTCAGAACTTTACTAAGTCATGTTCCTTCTGCATCTGCTTGGAGAACATTTTTGATTGTCAACCCCAGTCACGGGAGCTTTTGGAAACTGTTGGTGCTGGATGGAAGTTTTCTAAATGTTGTAACTTAAGGACTTTATCCTCATCGTGTTTTTACCCTGCTAGAGGAAGTGGGGTCTGAATATATTATATAATAGAATAAGTGTTCAGTGAAGATTATTATTTAAATGAACACCTTTAGTGCACACTGACTTTGAAAGAACTCCTTATTCGGTAACTTTAATTCAGTCACTTACTGATGGGTCCACTGAGTATCTCAAATGAATATGGTAACCCCAAGTATTGGGCTTCTATTTCTGAACCTCTGATTTAAAGTAGGAAATTGCCTTATGAAATATCTTTTTAATAATAATGCTTTTTCTCCGGAATTTCTTTTACCCTATAGCATCAGAGAAGAAATCTGGATATCTAGGAGCATACTTTTTTTTTCTTTTTCTTTTCCCTTGGAGTCTTTGGGTTTCGCTTCTTGACACTATCACCTGCATAGAAGGTTATTGGGAAGAAAGAACAGCAGCTTTAGGAGAATCTCACCCTCTTTGGGTCCCTGAAGCACATACATACAGGGAGAACTACATGAAAAGAAATTTCATATGTCCCAGCACTTGCTGAGTGTTGTAGTGGTTCCTTGACAGCACAGGCTGTCAGGGATTAAGCCATTTCACAGTTGTTTAAGACAAATAATAGAGTTGAAAGTCTGGCCTGTAGCATTTAAAAATATTGAACGATGGCTCAGAATATCTTTGGAGAGAGAAATCAGAAGAGAATACTGTATCTGATTTAGAACAGAAGGAAAATATGGGGAGGCAGAATTTAACCTTATGTAAATGTGATCATGCCCTTTGTTGTCTCATAGAGTGTTTGGGCTAGTGTTTTCTGAAGGATAGAGGTTATAAAAGGCATGGACAAACCCAATAAGTGTGTTGAGTAACACATATATGTTTATTGAAATGGTTGTGGCGATGCTCCTCTCTGCATGTGCCCTGTCATAGTAACTAGGATGTATATTATTTGGGTGTATTGTAATGTGCAGGTTTTTATGCTGCACATTGGAAAATATGGTACACAAAGACCATAAGTCTCAGTTACACATCTCTTCCCAAGATGGTCAGATTTGATGCTATCTTTGAGGGAAGCATTTCGAGCCTACTTAGCCACCAGCACAGATTAACACAAATTTTTTTTTTTACATGCACTGACAATATACAGCTTGTCTAGCAAGACATCAATAACCATTAAAAACTCATTTTGCATAGACATAAAAAATTGAAATAAATATACTATGCAAAAAAATAATTTTATGATAAAACTAAGTACCAGACTTTTACAATCATTCTTTTAAATTGGCATTTTTATAATTAGGGGGATTTGTGTATGTGCATATACATGTACGAATGAAAGAATAGTCTAACTTCCCCATTTGAACAAAGTAAGAATGTTTCATTTGTGTAGATAGCTATATCCACAAGTTCTTGTGGATCAATTTCTAATGGTCTACTAGAAAATTTGGTCTTAACTCTGGATGTGGGAAGCATTCTGGAAAACATAAGATAACATGGTTTTCATGTAGCTTTATGAAAAACATTATTCTTTGCCTTCTGTGCTTTGTATGCAGAAGGTGCTTGTCCTTTTAAGGAAAGGCTTGAGATGTCCATCTCCAACCACCATATGATTGAAAATCATTTGTACTTAATACCTTCTTCCTCTCTGAGGACTATAATGCTGGCTTTAGTTGCATAAGTGATATTTTGAGGACTAGAAGCTATAGAAAAATGTTTGGTAAAAAAATTGGTAGAACAGCAGCCACAGAGGCTATATTTTGCTTGTCTGTGTCATAGTTTCGTCAGTTCTTTTATAAGGGTTAAGCGACTCCAGTATGTAACCATTTAAAATTTGGATGTTTAAATTAAACAATTGCCACAATGCCTTTGTGAGTACAGCTGATTCTCCTTCTGTGAGGAATGCTTCAAGGAGTACAGCTGATGCTGCTTTATCATTGTTTATCACTTCCTTTTTATTCCTTACAGCAGAGCAGTGATATTGTTTTCACATTTGTTTTTCTACTGGGATTGTAAAGAAACTGGCTGATTTCCTTGTACTTTGCATTCACCAACATCCTGAGATAGCCTGCTAGGAATTTCTTTTGATATACTAATGATTTGCAAAATCAATTTATCTAGTTTTCTTTTAAGTAGCTTCAGGGAGTCTCTGGTCTAAGTTGTCTTTATGTGCAATCTGTCTACTCTGAATTTGTTTTTTTTTTTCTAATCTGGTGTTATATGAATTTAACACAAGTTGTTATGTAAATGTACAGACACATTAATACCTATGATGTGCTATTTTTATATTTATACTGTGTGGTGTTAGAAACATCACGTTTATTTATAGTTCAATATTCATATTTTTACATGCCGCATGTTGAAAATGCATGATATAATTTCAGATGAAAATAACTTTTTAAAATTTGTCTTATAGAGTGAAGGCTTAGTAAAGGTAGATGGCAGTTCTGTATTTGAAGAAGCTTTACAGAACATTAATGAAGAACTTAAATTAGATTTCAGTGTTAGACTAATAATTAATAAGAAATTTGAAAGCTATGAGCAGGCATAACATCTTTGACCTTGACTGGAGTATGGCCTTCTGCATAGGCTGCAGGAGTCAATTTTATAGGAAGAGCTTGTTCTCTTTTTATTGCTAGCATCATTCTCCATTCAAATGGGAAGTACTATCTTAAAATGAATGCATGGTTATTATAACAGAATTGACTGAAAGGAGCTGAGAGGGTGCATGCATATATGTATATTTTATATATATATGTATAAAAATACATGCACATACACCCCCTTTAAATTGTGCTGTTTAGGTGTTCTTCCTCTCCTTTATTCATTTTCCCTCCTTGCTTTCCAAATAGTAAATGTACACAACCAAGCAAGAAGGAACACGCAAATACCACTGCATTTTCCAAATTAAATGTTAGCAATTGCATTTAGTAGGTTGCATAATTGCAAGCATATAAATTGTATGTGAAATCCTGTACTAATTTTGAACTATTTTCAGTACATCCCAGTTGACTTGTTATCCACAGCCTATTTTGTTCCAGAATGTTTGATCTTCCTGTATTTCATGGACTTAATTTAGAGACACAGATTTGTATGGAAATTTACTTCATAAATATGTTTTTGAAATGTTACTATTTTTTTAAGTAGGAATACTTGTACTGGATCTGTGTTCCTCTGTGGCTTCTGGTGCTTTCTACCTTCTGTTACCGGTTCCTATTAATCTGTATTCTGGATGCTCTAAGTACCTGGACCTCTTTATAGCTGTTTTACCATTTGTGTGATCTGACTGACAGCATTTGCAGGCTAATCACAAGAATCAAATGCACTTAAGCTTCACTGTATTTTGAAAGTTTGGCCTTTTGTATCAAATAGTACATTTGCTAAGTGCAAACCAACTGTCTTTTGTTAATAAATGAATAGATAGGTTTGCCTTCCTACCAGTATGAATTTCATTTTTATATCTAGCATACAAAGTCTTCAGAAAGACCAGAGGCAAAAAAAAGTGTATGTGCTCGTGTTGCATACATTGAAATTACTGAGTGTTTCTTTATCTTAATCCAACACTGTTTCTTTGGCTTTAATAGTATTGCAGTGGGGGTAAGAACTATACTGAAAATAAAGAGAAGGAACATGAAGGAGCAAAAAACAGGTCTAAAAATAAAAGAATTTGAGTTGGGTTTTTTTCTGTTTTGTTTGTTTCTTACTGTGGTTAACTTCTTTCTTTCAGTGTCACTCCAACTACAATAAAGTTAACTTGTTATCACTTTCTTAAACAAAGAACTGGAGCAGTCTTCTGGAAGACAAACTGAATATGTTGGGGGGAAGATGTAGAATGGGATTTGGGATCTCTGAAGGACATACAGAGAGCTCAGGCTTGCATTTCTAAACTTTTGAAGGATGGAAAGGGGCAAAAAGCAATGCAGAAGAGGAATTGCTTGTTTGGCTCTGTATATGGTGTGTGGCATGGTGGAAATACTTTCTTACATTCAGGACATTCTTTGTGCATTTCACCTTCTAACCCCTCAAATTACTTCTCACCCCTTAAATTACTGCTAAGTTTTTGAATAATCTAATTTTTAAAATCCTGCAAAAAATTTTTATCTCCAATTACATATTTACTGAACAGCCTTGTCTAGATTCAGACTAGAAGTGGTATGAAGGTCTTCTCCTGTTGCTTTTTTTAGAAGTTACCTTGCATATCCCTACTCTCTACAAGTGACAAATATTGTTCAATTAAGTATTTAGTTAGTAAATCTTCAGGAACAACATTTACTAAACAGTGTGAAGTGGTTTATTACTTTTGTTCCTGGGTGGTAAACTGAAGGCTTTGGTTCTTCAGGGACCTACATACATACATGTGCATTTAATTTTCAGCTACTGATAGACCTCACCAAGGCTACTCTGGTTTTTGCAGGCCTCTGCTTTTCTTTTTATGTTTTTTTTAAGATGTGATTACAGTTCATTTAGACATGGTCAACCTAGCTTTAAAACAACTAGTTCAGGTATAGCTAGCAGTTGAGGTACAGTTGAAGTGATTTTTCATTATGAGTTATCTTTTAGAGTCTTTATGTAGTTTCTTGGATGGTTTTGCAGCCTGCATTGGTCTGTATTGGTGCCTGAAGTTTGAAGGAAGCTTGAATAGTTCTACTGAAGCTATAATCTCTCCAGTCTGAAGCACTGATGTGCTCTAAAGAAGTCTTAACGTTGCACTGCAGAAAGTATTTTCAATTTGTAATTTTGATTTCTATCCTGAAAAACATTTTTAAATTTCTTCTTAATTCCAAGAACTTTGATTAAGAAATTGATTTTGAAGGGATGAGGTTTAAATTGGCAGAGTTTTATCAAAAATTACAAATAAACAAAAATGTTTTTAAAATCTTAGTAAATAATAACGTGGAAATTCAGTTTCATATAAAGTTTAAAAAATAGCGCACAAAACCATTCTTTTTGGCTCACCTAAAATGGCATTCACTTAGTAGTGACTTAGTAATGTCATTTGCTGAAATGGCATATTTATTTTGGTTTTAGTGGTCATTAGCAGCTCTGAAAACAATGGTATTTTAAAATGTAATCATAAAAAGGTTTGTTAATGGCATACTAAAGTTAATCTTGTATTTTATCATTTCAGTTATTCATGGTGGACAATGGAGCAGATGACTGGAGAATAGCCATGACTTATGAGCGTATTTTCTTTATCTGCTTGGAAATACTTGTATGTGCTATACATCCCATACCTGGGAACTATACATTCACATGGACAGCCCGGCTTGCCTTTTCTTATGCTCCATCCACAACAACAGCTGATGTGGATATTATTTTATCTATACCAATGTTCTTAAGGCTGTATCTTATTGCCAGAGTTATGCTTTTGCATAGCAAACTTTTCACTGATGCATCATCTAGAAGCATTGGAGCCTTAAATAAGATAAATTTCAATACCCGTTTTGTTATGAAGACTTTAATGACAATATGTCCAGGAACTGTACTGTTGGTTTTTAGTATCTCATTATGGATAATTGCTGCGTGGACTGTCCGAGCTTGTGAAAGGTAAGGTTGTTCTGTTTGGTTGGTTTGTTTGTTCTGTCCATCTGTCTTGTTTTTCTTCTTTGGTTTTGTCTTTGAAGGACCTAAATATTTAATGGAATGGGGCTTCCTGGTCTTTGATATGTTGAGTGCTGGTTGGATTTCACCGTCACAGATTGTGAGGAATGTTTTGGTTTTTAATCTGAAGGACCTACGTAGAGAAGTTTGTGCCACAACACTTTTTGTCGTATTGTAGTTGATTTCAATGTTTTCATTGGTAAAACTACTAAAACACAGTGGGATACCATAAATGTCTTTTAATAACAGTTACAGTTGCTGATATTCTGTTTGGTAAGAGCTTTCATTTATTGTGTTTGCAAGTTAAATTTATTGAGAGTACTGTAGATAAAATAGCTATGGAAAATGTATTTTTTCAGTTGGACTTTTATTGTCCTGTTGTTTAAAAAAAAAAAAAAGTGAAAAAAAAGTGGTTGGGGGATTGGCAAGATCAAGAAAAGGTGATGTACTGGTTTTGGCTGGGACAGAGTTAATTTTCTTCCTAGTAGCTCGTACGGTGCTATGTTTTGGATTTGTGACCAAAATAATGTTGATAGCACACCAATGTTTTAGCTATTGCTAAATAGTGCTTACACAGCATCAAGACCTTCTCTGTTTCTCACTCTGCCCACCCCCAGTGAGTAGGCTGGCAGTGCACAAGAGATTGGGAGGGGACACAGCTGGGACAGCTGACCCCAACTGACCAAAGGGATAGTCCAGACCATATGACATCATGCTCAGCAATAAAAACTGGGGGAAAGAAGGAGGAAGGGGGGAAGTTTGGACATATGGCATTTGTCTTCCCAAGTAACCGTTACACATGATGAAGCCCTATTTTCCTGGAAAAGTAAGATGGGAAGTTATGAATTAATTCCTTATGTTGCTTCAGTTGTGCATACAGTTTTTGCTTTCCCTATTAAACTATCTTTATCTCAACCCATGAATTTTCTTACTTTTACCTCTTCCAATTCTCTTCCCCCTCCCACTGGGGAAGTGAGTGAGCGAGCGGCTGTGTAGGGCTTAGCTGCCTATCCAGGTTAACCCACAACAGAGGCAAATAAAAGTGGTGGTGGGGGGGAAAAGAGATAGGAGGTGAAAAAGAGATGGAGAGATAGAATTGAAAAAAGTGAGAAAGAGCAAAACAGAGAAGGAAAGGAAAGGAAAGGAAAGGAAAGGAAAGGAAAGGAAAGGAAAGGAAAGGAAAGGAAAGGAAAGGAAAGGAAAGGAAAGGAAAGGAGGAAGGGGAAAAGAGAAAAAGAAAGAAACAGAAAAAGAGAAAAAATAATGAAAGAATGAGAAAAAGAAAGAGAAAAAATAGAGAAAGAGAGAAAGGCAAAACAAGAAGAAAGAGAAAGCAAAAAAAAAAGAGAGGGAAAAGAAAAGAAAGAAAAATGAGATAACGAAAGAAAAAAGAGTCAAGAAAAAGAGAAAACAAAAAAGAGAAAAGAAAAAAGAAAGAGAAAAAGAAAGAGAGGGAAAGCAAAAGAAAGAAGAGAAAGCAAAAAAAGAGAGGGAAAGCAAAAGAAAGAAGAGAAAGCAAAAAAAGAGGGAANAAGGAAAGGAAAGGAAAGGAAAGGAAAGGAAAGGAAAGGAGGAAGGGGAAAAGAGAAAAAGAAAGAAACAGAAAAAGAGAAAAAATAATGAAAGAATGAGAAAAAGAAAGAGAAAAAATAGAGAAAGAGAGAAAGGCAAAACAAGAAGAAAGAGAAAGCAAAAAAAAAAGAGAGGGAAAAGAAAAGAAAGAAAAATGAGATAACGAAAGAAAAAAGAGTCAAGAAAAAGAGAAAACAAAAAAGAGAAAAGAAAAAAGAAAGAGAAAAAGAAAGAGAGGGAAAGCAAAAGAAAGAAGAGAAAGCAAAAAAAGAGAGGGAAAGCAAAAGAAAGAAGAGAAAGCAAAAAAAGAGGGAAAGAAAGAAAAAGAAAAAACAAGAAAATGAAAGAAAATGAAAGAAAAAAGAAAATGTGAGAGTAAAAGAAAGAAAAAAGGAAAAGAAAGAGAGAAAGAGAAAGAGAGAAAGAGAAAGAAAGAAAGAGCAAAAGAGAGAAAGGAATGGGAGAGCTGAATGGTTAGAGTGACAGAGAAAAAGGGGAGGGAGAGAGAGTTGGATGGGATGAGAGAAAGAGGAAGGGAAGGAGAAATGGTGAGAAGGGGGGAAGAAGAGGGACAGCAGACAGACAAACCAAGAGAGACAGCAAAAGCGGGGGACTGTAGGAGAGAGAAAGCGTGAGGAAGCACACAAGGGACCAAGTGAGTTCAAGAGAGAATAAGTGGGAGAGATATAGGAGATATAGATGCTGAGCAAGCAAGAGAGAGAAAGCGAGGGGCAAGAGCAAGAGAGAGAAAGCAAGAGAGGAAAAGAGAATGTTGTGGAGCGAAAGCAAGAAATGGTGTGAGAGCAAGAGCTAGAGGAAGAGAGAGCAAGAAAGGAAGGGGCAGCGGAACAGAGGGAGAGAGCAAGAGTGAGAATGTGAGTGCGAGGAGATTGAGAGTGAATGAAAAGGCGAGATAGAGGAAAAAGCTAGAGAGAGAGAGGAAAGGCTAGTGGAAGAGAAAGTGAGAAACAGGCATGTTGTTTTTCCTCTTTCGTTCGCTCTTTGCCCACTTTGGAAACTGTTTAGGGAAGTTATTTGTGACGGCTAATTGATATAAATCAGCATTTAAAATGCAAGCTGACTGCTATGGTCAGGTTACTTTTGGAAGTTATTCATTGCTTTACTTCTCAATTGGTTATGGAGGAAAATAGCTTATCTTGCAAACTGAGTGTAGATATTATGTCGACGTTGCTGCTTTTATTCTTAGCCTTGCCAGAATTGTGCAATACAATTTGTTATAGTAGATCACTAGATGCTTAGTGTTCAATTATGTTATGGCAAGGCTAATCACGTTCTGAAGATGTTAACAGTGACATATTATAATTTCAAAATATTTCCCATACCTGGGACAGAAGAAGCATTCTAGGGGGTGGGTTGACCTTGGCTGGCTGCCAGGTACCCATCCAGCCGCTCTCTCATTCCCCCTTCTCATCGTGAGAGGGGGGAGAAAATACAATTAAAAACCTTGTGAGTCAACATAAGGACAGGGAGATCCCTCAGCAATTACTGTCACGGGCAAAACAGACTTGACTTGGGGAAGATTAATTTAATTTATTTCCAATTAAAAATACAGTAGGACAGCGAGAAGCAAAGGCAAAGCTAAAAAAGTGAGAGAAACATCTCTGCAGACACCACGCAGCCCATGGAGGACCCCATACTGGAGCAGATATCCACACTGCAACCCATGGAGAACCCATGCCGGAGCAGGCTCCTGGCAGAAACTGCAGGCTGTGGAGAGGAGCCCACACCAGAGCAGGTTTTCTGGCAGGACCTATGATCCTGTAGGGGACCCGTGCTGGAGCAGTCCGTTTCTGAAGGACTGCACCCTGTGGCAAGGACCCATACTGGTGCAGTTCCTAAAGAGCTGCAGTTCCTAAAGGACCCCATGCTGGAGCAGAACAACAGCATGAGGAGGAAGGAGTGGCAGAGACAAAGCATTATGAACTGACTGCATCCCCTGTTCCCCAACCTCCCTGCACCACTCAGTGAGGAGAGGAGGTAGAAGAGCCATGAGTGAAGTTGAGCCTGGAAAGAAGGGAGGGGTGGGGGGAAGGTGTTTTTAGCTTTGTTCTTATTTCTCATTATCCTACTCAGTAATTAATTGGAACTTAAATTCAAATAATCTTCCCCAAGTCGAGTCTGTTTTGCCCATGATGGTAATTGCTGAGTGATCTCCCTGTCCTCATCTTGACCTGTGAGCTTTTCATCACATTTTCTCTCCTGTGTCCTGATGAGGAGTGGGAGTGATAGAACAGCTTGGTGGGCACCTGGTGACCAGTCAAGTTCAACCCACCACATGTGTGCATAAAGAGCAATTTATGATCATCTTGGTGTGTTTATCAGAGGGAGAGAGAGAGAGAGAGAGGAAGATTGATTGGTATTGATTTCTGAGTTACTATGAAGTAAAACAGCTGTTTGATTTTTTAAATTTGTTTTTTAAAGACTTATTTTTCCATTGATATACTAAATGTTTACAAGTAACTTTGACTTGCAGAAGATTACCGAAGGTAGTCTGTGAACTGCAGAAGCTGAAAATGCCTGTAAAATACATAGGGTATGCTGCGGGTATGCTGTCTGAAACAATGCAACATATTGTAATGCATAAACAAGAAATGGCAGAATGATCAAAGATAAAGCATTAGGAAAAAAGGTTTGCTGGTGTAAGTGTTCAGCAGAAGTATTTGATGTGAAAGAGAAGAAAAATTAGTCCCACTGCAACTTTATGCTGTTGGAGGGGAGAGGAGGATGTTGGCTGAACACTACTTTTCCTTGTTTGGGCTTGTTTTCTACTGCTGCCACCTCTCTAGTAAGACTGGCATAGGACATGAGGTTTAAAGAGGAGAAGCTGCTCTCTCTTTCCACCTCTGGAGAAAGAACATGGAAGAACATGGAAAATATCTTGGTTAATAATCAGTCGTGTTGATGCCTTAAAGAAGCTAGAAATGAAACAACACACTTTCAAGATAATATTAGTATAGGAGGTAAGATAAAGTCTGGTCTTTATTGGAGGCCTCCAGGGGCAGATATGGAAAATGTCCACAAAATGCC
>VZRQ01005055.1:0-35407 GCA_013397975.1 Machaerirhynchus nigripectus
TCCAGGCTGATGACGTTGTAGAGCTTCTCCCGCTGGGCCTCTGGGGTCTCGTAGTACCTCACAAACTGAGACATGCTCATCTCCACTCCCCTCTGTGTGTTCACATCCATCACATCCACGATCCTGCGGCTTCCTGCAAACACAGCAGCAGTCGCAAAACATCTGCCTTGGCTGCATTTATGTATATAGACATATATGTATGTATATTATTTTATATATATATACACAAGTGGCAATGTGAAGAAAAGAAGAAAATATAGAATAAATGTTTTACATAAACAATGTAGAGAATCTCAGCATAACCATACGTATCTAAAGAGACACTCTCTGTACAGGGCTTTTTGTTTAAAACCTCAGTACTGGACAAGAAATAAGGTGCTGTACTTTATGCTTTTCATGACTAACTTTGCATGCACTCAACTCTCTCCTTTCAACAGCCTTTTAAATGCTACTGGATTTGCCTCAGTGCCATCTTCTTTGCTCTAACTCCTTCACTCACTGTGCTTTCAATCACAGTGTCCCACAGATCTACTGCTCTCCAGGATGAGTGCAAGGCCTGTGGAAATAGAAATAGCTAGGAGAGAGCTTCAAATACAATCAGCTAAAGTAAACAGCAGTGTTCTTTACTATGGTGGTTAATAGTACTAATTAATTTTGTTTAAACCTTAACTTAAAAAAATTACTTAAAAAAATCCTTATTCTCCCTATTCTTTTTCCAAAAGTGTTATTAAAAATAGAGCATATTTTGGGTCAAGTTTTCAGTGCCAGATTTTAACCCCAGCTCTCCTGGACGGATTCTTTTCCAAGTGCAAGGGAATTAGGACGCTCCTTCATTAAAGCTGTTTTATTGCTGACTATTACTTTCTTTGGTGGAGATGCTCATTCTGCTGGTGGGCATTTTACTTCAGAATGCCCTGCATTAAAATCTGGCTACAAAAGAAACATACTTATTTACCATACCCCCAAAACTGAGAGCAACTCACACCCACAAACACCCACCAACAGCTCAAGTGGAAATGAAACACACCACTTCATCTCCTGGTGTCAGGGAGAAAGGACTGGAGGGAGGTCACTTCTCTCAGAAACCTAAAGTTTGCACAGGGAGTTTATTGTGATGATGATTTCGAATGAGCAGCCAAAGCTCACAGGTCATGCTCGGCCAAGGGCTTGGTGTCACAGGGAGTGTGACACATCCCAGCCAGCCTGTGGTCACACACTGCAGCCAGCAGCACCTGTGCTCACCCAGCAAGTCTCCAGGCCAGGCTTCCTCTGTGCCCAGCATGTTTTGCCATTTCTAATTAAGCCCAAAACTGCTTTCAGCTTTGATGATCTTCCTGCTGCTTTTTCCTTCCCCCACAACTAATTTCAGACGTTCACATTCAGTGAGATACAGGAATAGAAGCAACTCAGCTTGCAGTCACCCTGCCTTAGGAAAGCTGAATATAAACAGATTTCTGAGCTACAGTTTACACTAAAAATCAGAACACTGAGGACAATGTAGCCTGGTTTGCTGGAGCTGGCTGCAAAGATCATACCAAGTTCCTAAACTAACTCTGAAAAATAGCCTCCAGCTAATTCACGTCCCTTCCCATGCTGCCTGTAACCCAAGCTACCCCTCCTTAGCTTAGTGGGTGACTGTCACTCTTCTTGCTCCACCAGAGGCATTCTGATCTGGCCTTACCTAATATGACCTAATCTAGAGCAAACTGCAGCACCCCAGTTGCACACATGCATGGACTAGTTCCAAATTAGTGTCTGAGTGCTCTCAGTTTTACTTTTTAATCACATTTTAAATTCCTCTCTTCTCTGTGAACCTCCTCAACCAACCCCCTGAATGAACCTCCTGTTTCTCTATCAATATAATTTATTCATCTATTTTTTTGTTGTTTTTTTCTGGAGGGAACCTTACTCTCTACCTTAAGTGTGTAAAAGAGGGCTTTTACACACTTGGCTTACATGCCAAGCAAAAAAGCAGCACCAGGATATGGTGTCAATCCAACTGAGTAATTGCCTCTGGGAGATTTTCTGTTCCTAAATTATTCTGAGCTGGTTCAGTAAAGGGTTTCTTGCAAAAAGGTAGTGAAGAAATTCCCCTTTTGCCCCAAGGTTACGTTATTTTGTTAGACCAGATGACATGGCAGCATGATTCTATCAGGACAAATCAAAGTTTACTGAGCAAATCTGTGTTCTATAACCTGATTTATTGGTGCCATCTGCCAACACCCGTGAGCAGATGCTCTGTAGGACCTCACTAGTGTGCAATAATGACTGGGAGAAACCCACTGCAAATGACTGAATTTTAAAAGTTACTGAGTGTAGCAGGAGAGATAACAAACATAATGAAAAAATGTCTAGGAGAATGCATCCCAATGTTCATTTTTCAGTTCTACTTCTCTGACAGAAGTACTTCAGAGTGCCCTCATCTACATATGTGGGCATGAGATGTAAAAATAAACCAAGCATTCACAATTTCCTGTGATTTTGCTCCAATCCTTTGCTATTATGTACTTCAAAGAAAAGAGAGCATTTTGGTGTGAGCAGTTACAGTCACAGCTTACCCAAAATCAATGAATTCTTCACAATTGCAAGAATTCTTTTTATGGTTGTATTCAAGCAGGTCAGGATTGCCATACTGCTAGCACTAATTTTTTTTCCTGGTTTTCCCCTAATCTGCAGCTTTTTTCAAGCCCTGTGTGCTCTGAGGGCATGCCAAGGTAGAAGCGAACGATTTGCAATTATTGCCACCGGCAACATTAATTTTGCATTCTCTTCAAAAACACAGGGGAGCAAAAAGAGATAACAGAACGACAAGCAACTTGTCGGGGTGGAGATGGGAAACGTGCCTGGGATCAGAGCAGGCACTGCAGAAGGTGAGGGAGGGCAGCCCCAGCCCTTGCAGCCCCAGGGAACACTTGTAGAGGTGCAGGAGCTGCCCAGAGGACCCTGGTCCTGCCACTGCCTCCCACCGCCTCCTGCCAAACCAAACCTCCATCTCTTAGGAACTGCTTTAAAATTAGAAGCTGAAGCTGTATTGATGGGAGGACACTTGGCCTTCTTTCCTAGCACGCACGATTCAACAGCCCACTCTGTCCATACCTAGGGCATTACATGGAATTCATTCAAACATGCCCAGGAGAAGGTTGTTGATGGACACAGCCCACCCAATATGTTACAGAGTGATAAAATCAGGGAAAAACAACTTTCAAGCGCTGTCACTCTTTCAGAGACTGAATTTGGATCTGAAGCTGAAGAGGTGAAGAGTAGAAATCCTCCTTTCTTTACTGTGCCAATCCATTAAAACCACATGCTCATGGAAATTCTCCATAGAGAAACCATCACCAAACTATTAATAAAATCTTCCTGAACTATTAATACGATCTGTGGGAGCTTTAATCCACCTCAGGGACTGATTATGTAAGTGCACAGGCAAAAAGATGCTGTTTTTAGCCTCAGTTTACATGACCTTTTGCTTTAAACAGCTTTGTTTATGACTGATATCTTCCTGAATCTGAGGGCAATTATTTTCTTTCAAGGGGGATTATATTTGGATTTTCGGTAAATGGGCAAGTTGGTTGAGATTGAAGTTCATTGGGATGGCAAGATGTGTGCTTGCTTTTCTGATTAGAAAGTGTAAAGGTTATGAAAGCATTTTAAAAATGCTTATGTCTCAAAATTTACATGTTCTGTAACCTAGAAATATGCTATAATATGGATTTTGAGCTCAGGTCTTTGGTCTATGATGTCAGTTCATGTAGTTGGAAAGGAATGACCTTGAGCATCAGGTTGGATTCATTCCTGTTTTCCGTATTCCAAAAATGGCTTTGCTTTCCTGATACACTTTGGTGTGAGGATATGCTAGAAAATCACGTTGATTTTTAGCTTTCAGGCAGTTCCAAACAACACCATAGAAAAAGGTTTCTGGTGCATACTCATGCCAAAAGAAATAGATATTGTGATGGCAAGAACAGGTAGAAAGAAAGAGTAGTTACCTCTCATTCACCTCATAGCTTCCAAACATCACTCCCGAACTATTTAATGGAATATTATGTACCAAGGGTTTTCAGTCCCAGGCTCAATGGTGATATGACAATGATCCCCATAACATTTTGCTCCGACCTGCAAGCTTGGAGACATTTCTTCAATCTGAAATGAAAGATGTATTGAAGACTGCATGGGTTTGGGGGGTCTGTGGCAGCTCCACTGTGTTCATTACTTTTCCTTTTGGCATGAAAAAGAGGAGAATAAAACTGAAAACAGCAAAAAAATCAAATATATAAAGCAAAACAAAGAAAAATCAGGCAAAATAATAGCCCCATCAGTGGCCCAAGTTTCATTAAATCAACTCAAACTCTGTGTTTGGACTATTTTATCTCTCTTGGTTTGCCTACACTGCTTGGGAAGGTGCCACTGCGGCATTGTTGGATACGTTCCTTATTTTAAATCAATTTAAATCCCAGTGAAGAAGGCCTGGTCTGACTGTGGAGCCAGCTGCCCAAGAAGACATCTGGAGTTCTTTCACTGAAGTGTGGATTGGATGAGTGGACATTGAGGTGGATTAAGAACTGGCTCAAAGGCAGATCCCAGAGGGCCATAATTAGTACCACAGGGTTGATCTTAGGAGTCCTGTCACTTGTGGTGTCCCACAAGGTTCAGTTTAACTTCTACATCAATGACTTGAATGAAGGGGCAGAGGGCTCCTCAGCAAGTGCAATAGGACAAGAGATGCATGGGAAGTTCCACCTAAACAAGAAAAAGAACTTCTCTACTGTCCTCCAGTGCGAACACTGGAACAGGTTGCCCAGGGAGGTTGTGGAGTCTCCCTCACTGGAGATACTCAAGAATCGTCTGGATGCAATCCTGTGCCACGTGCTCTGGGATGACCCTGCTTGAGCGGGGAGGTTGGACCTGATGGTCCCTTCTAACCTGATGATCTATTCTGTGATTCTGTGACTCCCTGCGATTGCTAAGAAGCAGGTTAGCTTGATTATGACTGGGTTGGATGTATTTATATACCCTGCAATTTCATTGCTGAGCAACGTGCTAATATGTTCAGCCTTGTTTTCAGAGGAGAAGAGAGCAGTGCCCAAAAATAATTACATCAATTCATGTGTACTATATTTCATTTATAACATTGGATTAAAACTCAAGTATATGCTCAAGACTGGGTATTTTTGACAAGGAATCAGGTTAAGAAAAGGCTCCATGATCCCAGGGTCCATTTCACAATAGACTCCAAAAAACGTACCTCATTATAAAATACACCTTCCCAAGGAATCACAGGACGTGAGAAATCAAAAGAGAATTCCTAAAAGCACAAGCTCTCCAGCAGAAAATCAATTTCAGCTACTTTCACCTTGCCCCAGGGAAAGCAACAGAGACACTAAGTGGGGTGTGGGAAATGTCTCATACATCTTCCTGGAGCTGCACAAGGCAGACCTCCAGACAGGAGCTTTTCTTTCCAAGACAGCTCTGCTCTAATTAGGGACTTCTACAAAATTAGTATGTTGCAGTTCCAAACAGTGACTGGATGATTCCCATATCAAATTTCATTGGTGGTTTGTTTTTTTTTTTTTTAAAGTCTTTGTCCTTGCTCTAATTGACAGCCTTACAAATGCAGGTGGACTGAGGGATGAAGGTCAAATTGAACTTAATATGCTTAATAGGGCAAGGAACAAAATTTAGCAGAAAGTTACACACAAAAAAAATGTTCTTTGGTGGGTGTTTTCTTTTTCTGACTGTCATGTTTCCTTGAAGGGTCTTTGTGCATTTTTGCGTGTACCTTCAAAACTAAAAGAAAGCAATTGCCTTTAAATAAAATTGTTATATTAAGGGCTTTCCTCTAGCACTTACAGATGTGTGAGATAGAATCTAGTTTATAGACAATCTATGTTGGGTGGATAGAAAATTAAATTTCTATATAGGAAAGTGCATCCTGCTCCTTTAGTTAGTCAACTTTTTCTAGAGGCAGACTGCCAGCTTAAACCTCTGGCAGGTTCCTATAATTCTCAGTATTTGGGCCTTTATGGGTATTGTTAAAGCTGGTCAACATGTTCTAAAAACCTGTTCCCTCTTGAAAATGAAGTCTGACTGATGTTTCTCACTAAAAGTTATGATTAATATCATTTGTGCATTCCAGCAAGAAGGGAAAACAATTTTTCTTTTTCAGGTCAGTGTAAATCTCTGTGTCTTAAAGTTATTCCCCTGCTTCCAGTCTCTCATTTCTTTACTCTCCTGCGCTTCAGACTCAGATGGGATTTTCTACAGTGACCTTTGCTGCTACAGTACAGCCTGGGAACAGCTGTGGCAATTTACTCCCAAAGAGCAATGGTGTCCAAAACGTCTTCTTTGTAGATACAACTTGTGGGATGGCCATCTTGACAAACATAGAATTAATAATAAATAAATAAATACATAAATAAAGGCAAATATGGAACGTTGTGGTTTGTCTTAGGTTTTTTTTTTAGAATAATCTGTGAAAAGTTCCATATCTTAAAATCTTCTTTCCCATGTGTGAGGAAGGCAACTGAATTTGTGAATTTTGCATGTGATAGGCATTTTATGGTTCTGGTCTGCTATAAAACACAATTTTAGGCTATCGCATGGTAGAAAATCGCTTTGGGCTTCACACTTCTGTCATTCCATGTGGTTTTCTAGGTGGGCTCAGACTCCGCAGCAATTTCTCAGCACTCATTTGAAGTCACTGCAACTTGAAGCACAGCAGCAGTTTATCTCTGATCTGCATCCTAAACTCTAATGAAAAACAGAGGAAATACAGCCATCTTTATCGAAAATGAACACCCCAACAGAACATATGCCATCTTTTAAGAGAATCAAAGAACCATAGAATCACTGAATAGAATCATGGAATGGTTAGGGTTGGAAAGGACCTTAAAAGTCATCTAATTCCAATCCTCTGCCATGGGCAGGGATGCCATTCACTAAATCAGGGTGCTCAAGACCCCATTAAACCTGGCCTTGACCACTTTCAGGGATGAGGCATCCACCATTTCTCTGGGCAACCTGTTCCAGTACCTCAGCACCCCCTAAGAAAAGAATTTCTTCCTAACATCTCATCTAAACCAGCCCTCTTCCAGTTTAAAACTTTGTCCTGTCACTCTCTGCCCAGATAAGAAGTTCCTCTCCCTCCTTTTTATAAGCCTCCTTACAGTACTGGAAGGCTGCAATGAGGTCTCCCTGGAGCCTTCCCTTCCCCAGGCTGAACAACCCCGACTCTCTCAGCCTGTCTCTCTGTAGGAGAGGTGCTCTATTCCTCTGATCATCTTTTTTGCCCTCCTCTGGACTCACTTTAATGGGCTGACATCTTTCTTGTGCTAAGGACCCCAGACCAGGTGTGGTCTCAAAAGCTCAACTCATCATTTACTGGAATTTAAAATGGGATCATCTGTGATGCTATGCTGCTTGTCCTCCTGTGTGCTGGCCTGATTACCCAATAGTCCTTCACAGTACATCCAATATTCAGATTTGTAATGATTTCAGGTCAACTGACCTGTCTGAGATGGAAGTGGCTTACTCCACTGTATAACAAAAGAAAAAGATATCACTTAATTCCTGTGGGTGCTCACAAACATTACCCTAGTGTGGTTTCAGATGACTGCCAGGGCAATCCATGGCTAAAGAGCATGGAGAGTCCTGGTGATCCGCCCTGGGTTGCCAGAGGTGGTGTACACGTATATATCACTAAATCTGGGGGAAAAAAAATTGACCTTGAAGCAGCACGGCAGCTCTACTGAGCAAGTGTATAAGGGGATTTTTCATATCATCTCACAAATCCCCCCTGTATTCTCGCCAGCTGTGCTCAATCTCTGATGCTCGGGAGGAAGGAGAGAGAAAGCCCCAGGACACCCTGTGCTAATTGGGGGGAGGAAGGAACCTGCCTGAGACCCAGAGCCAAAGCCCTGAAGGAAGAGACCTGATTATACTCTGCTTTTCATGCTGAGCTGTAGGGGTTAGGAGCACACACAGGATGAGGACGGCTTCATCAGCATCTCTCTTCACAGTGGAGAGACAGGCTCCTCTCCTCCCCTTGGAAGCGTGTTTGCACACAGGAGCAGCGGTCGTCCCATTATTTATGCCACGCGAAAAAAATCCTAGGCTCTTCCTTGACTGACGTTTGTTAGATAAGATCGTGGGTACAAAATACCCTTCACAATAAGCAATAACCTTTAAAGACACGCCAGCCACCTCCTCTTCTCTTAGGCGTGCCAGGCCGGTGGAGCAGGGCAGGATGCTGTAGCGAGCACCTCGGCAGCGGGACGCTACCTGCATGTTAATGCCGAGGGTGTTTGTGCTGAGCCTGGCAGCGGCAGCGAGCGCGGCTCCGGCAGTTTCCATGGTGCTGTCATGGTGCGCTCTCCCCACACCTTCACTTATCAGCATTTCCCACCCATCCTCCTCCCTGTAATATGCTGCTTGCTCACCCCGAAAGGTCAGCCATTGTAATGATGATTTTAGCAGGGGGAGGCAGGGAGGCCGAAGGGTGAAAAGGTGAGCTCTGAGCAGCGATGTGCGTGGGAACCGGGGGCTCGCCTTGCGCTGCACAATGAGAAATTAGAAAGCTTCCCCTCGAGGGAGCGGTGCTCATCAACCCCCTCTCACTTCCCAGGCCGGCCGAGTCAGATGCCCTGATGGAGTTAAAAAATGTTCATGAGAAGTGGCTGGAGACCCGACTTTAAATCTTCAGCATCTCGTCGGCAATTGATGTGTCAGTGTGTGGAGGGACGAAGGGACTGCTTCTGCCCACAGAGGAAACTGATACAAACGCTTCCAGGCATCTTGTTTTTCCATTTCCCTCCTGCCCCCTCCCAGCAAGCCCAGTGCTCGTTTGCAGATGGAAAGAGACAGATTTTCCCTCTGACTTTCATCCTATTGACTGCCGGAGTAAAGCACTGCGTCTCTTAACCGCCTTCCTTTCTTTCTTTCTATAGGACAGCTTTCCTGCACGTTTTGGAGGAGTCCACTTTGTCAATCAGCCCTGGTACATCCATGCCCTGTACACACTAATCAAACCGTTCCTCAAAGACAAGACAAGGAAAAGGGTAATTAGATGGGGCTGGGGGGTGGGGGCAGAGAGGAACCTGCAGGCCTGGATTAACCAAGCAGCTAGGTGCCTGTTTGCTTCTTGTTCTCTCTGCATTTTCCATAGGGTGTTTAGGAATTGCTGCTGTTATTAAAAACTAGAGTTTGGAATGGTCTGGATTGAATGAATAACTCAGCCAGGGACCAGGAATCTGTTATCACTAACAAAGCGTGGATACATTTTGCTGGGACATGCTGAGGGAATAGAGAGAATTGGCAATGTGAAGGGATTATCAGGCCTGGCTGAAATTACTTGCAAGCGAGGGAAACTTCAGCTCAACTCTTTTTGTGGGAGTAAAAATTCCTATTTCATTCCTTCAGCAGGGTGACTGTTTTCACATGATGGTAACTCACTTGCTTCCACAAAAAGTACCCATGCCTGAGGGCTGTTTGCTCACACTGCAGAAGAGGCAGATCTTCTCCACTGAAACCCAAGTGAATTTGTGGTCCTGCAGACATCCTAGCCATTTGTCCTCTTCAATCTATCAAACAACAGCTGAATAATCCCTCAGGAGGCCCCAGAGCCCACCCTGAGCTGTGCCTGACTAAGAGGGACAAGGGTAGGACCAACCTGAACGCAAAGAGGGATTAGAGAAACAAGTGTTGCTGAAGCAGCACAAAGTGGTGACACAGCCTGGTACACCCCTGGGAAATGACTGTCCTGGGGTGCAGGGCTGGTGGCCCTCTCCGACGCTGAAGTCCTACTCTTCACGTCTGCTTTCAGTAAGCTCCACTGTCACCCTTTTCTTCTCACTGCTCTTCATGTAAGCCTCTATTCCCTTATAGTAGCAATCATCAGTCATGATTCCTGACTTCCACTTCTCCTGATCTGGTAGTTAAGAAACCGAATTTGTCACGTGCCAAAAGCAAGCGAATCGGAGTTTTCAGAAGTGTTAGTAGTGCCAGCCTAAATCTTCAGCTGCCCACCCCAAAGTCAATCTCCCCTCTTCTGCCAACTGAGTCGGCCCTGAGAGCTTTTGAAATTCCCACCTGAAACTGCAGTGTCAACTGATAACACTCCACACCTCATTAGTGCTGCTATTATTGTACTTAATGAAGTAAGGAGTTGATGATGACTTTGAACTTTCTTTTTTATTTGTTAAAGATCTTTCTTCATGGTAACAACCTGAACAGCCTTCACCAGCTAATACACCCTGAATGCCTGCCCTCTGAATTTGGGGGGACTCTGCCTCCCTATGACATGGGGACGTGGGCTCGAACATTACTCGGTCCCGACTACAGCGATGAAAACGAGTACACCCACACCTCCTACAACGCCATGCACGTGAAGCACGCGTCCTCCAACCTGGAAAGGGAGGCCTCGCCCAAACCCATGAAGAGGTTAGTACTGCCTTTGAAATCAGCTCTTATTTGGCTCTGTGAACAGGTTTGGCATAAATCTCACAGGAAGGGCTCATCTGGCTCGAAGAGAGGCTGCAATTTGGCAAACGTCGATGGTAAGGAGCACTTCACTCTGGGCTGTGCTCGTGGTGTGGTGGGAGAAAGGAAGCCTCTCGGTGGAACCATAATTACTTGTCTGATTACTGTGCATGAAAATGAGAGGAAATTAATGAGCCCCTGCACGGAGCATTACAGAAAGTACATCAGGGTGAGATGCTGTCCTGCACGGCGCAGCGCAGCCCCCGGCACCACTTCGGAGCTGGTCCCTATTCCTCGCCGCTGCTTTGCTGCTGCTGACCCGGTTGTTATCGATGAGGGATTTGCCTCCTCGGAAAAGCAGCTTTTGTACGATGAACACCACTGCCCTCTAAAGGGAAAAGGAGTTGGTCTTCTCCCTCTGCTTCTGCTCCCACTTGCTCTGCAAAGACCTGCAAAGGCAGTTGCAGAGCTGCTCTTTTAAGAGCTCTGATTTTAGTTCTAGTGATTGTGCATTCAGCTCTAAATGCTCAAGATAACACCTCTGGAGAGTGTTACCCTCAGCAGTTTGCACTGATTGCGGGGATGGGGTCAGGAAGCTGGATACATGGCACAGGGCTGTGGGTGGTATGGCTCAGCCAACACCATCGCTGCAGTGAGCGATGGCCGTGTAGGCTCCCCTGTGTGAGTGTAACATCTGCACTTGCCTCACCCTTGGCATCCCACTGCACAAAACTGCTTTCCATGCAGATCGCAGTGATGCTTTCCTCGCTGCTGCCACTTGATGAGTGCGGCGCTCACAGGCACGGCGTCACTCTCTGTGACAGGGAGAGGCCATCATTTTGTCACAGCAAAATCAAAGCTGACAACACAGACAAGCCATAATGTCATGCAATTAATTTTGAAAGTCTTTCATCTTCAGAGGAAAAATAAATGCATTCTTGATTCACAGCTCCCTCCCAGGTCAGAGGGATGCCACGCAGCTGTGTGTGCAAACTGAGGCCTCGTGCTGGAAACACTAACACTCATGGCTGACTTCAAGAGCTCACAGGGCCACAAGACTGCCAGGTTATGAGCCGCAACCTTGGCATGAAGAGGTGTGGCCACCTGCATGGTCAGCAGTTCTCACTACTGACCACCAGCCAAGGCTGGGAGCCATCATGAGTTTACAAAGCCTGTCCGAGAGACCTGAGTTTAAACAAATTTATTTTTAATAAATATTGTCAGTGAAACACACTGAATTATTTTAGAAAAATACTAAATATTTCATTATTATTAAAATAGATCTCCATTTATGTAGCTTTATAGAAAGAAATCTGCAGTTTTTTATAGTTCCAAATATGTTGACAGCTGTTCACAGGTAAATCTTTGCTGAGAATCTGATCCTTGGCTGCAGAGAAGGGAGGGTCTAATTGTGCCCTCAGGGGAGAACTTCGGCTTGAAAATTAGTTCAGTGCCAGAAAACCCTGCCTTGAGGCAAAGCCTTCTTTTATAATCTGTTCAGTAATACAAAAGTGCACTAATACAAATATGGGGAGTGGATGAATCTAATTTGTCATGTTGCCTCTGGGCAGACTAGATCTAACTTTTAGCCTAATTTCATTACTCGGCGGTTAAGTCAACCATCTGATCTTGCACCCCGTGGTCATTACTTGCTGTTAAAGGTGAAAAGTTCACAGCTTCAACAGATTTTCTCCTATGAGTATTTGCTTTGATTCTTATTCCCCTGAAATTATGATTTGGCCCAAGCATAGGTAAAAGTCTACGTTTAGAAAGCATGATTGTGTGCTTTATTAGATTTATTAGACCAGATTTGTATCTACGGCATCTTAAAAGGTCTCCAGATTTCTACCAGCATTACCTGTCTTTATGTATCTCCCCTCCTGGCCTCTTTTGGTTCATATATCTCTAACACAATGAGAAACTCAGGCCATGGCTGAGATTCCTGGATACTCAAGAGAGGTTTACACTAGGCATAGGTGATCTTCCAACATTATTCTTCATCTTAAATGTAACTCCCTCACAATTGTTCTATCATTTTTTTTCCCTCACTAAAACAGTTTCTAGTTTTTTTGAAAATCTCTCCTCTGCTCCTCCTTTTCACAGAATACACTTCTAGGTAACATGTTAATTTTGTGTTTCTCTGATGAAATGATTTGTTTAATAAAAGTAAAGGTCAAGGTCACTGACTTTTTCTTTAGCAGTCATGTTCTTCTGAAAGGGACAAATATAAAAAAACTGAAACTTCTTTGGTTTCTCCAATTTAAGGCTGAAAAGCTTTGCTGAACAATTATGGGACTTTTCCTCTCTGACTTCCCAGGTATCACTGCAGGGGAGGGCAGTGCTTATGAAAGTTGGATTTACCCAGGAGGGTGGAGCTTCAGTGGTTGTTTCCCACTGTGGCACTGTCCTGCTGCGTGAGAAGGTGCAGTGCTGCAGCCCCTCCTGGCTCTGTGGCCACTTGATGTAAAGCCATGCAAGCCCATCCTTGCTAGAGCTGCCACTGGACCAGCATCCAGAATCTTTGAGTTCAGTGCTGCTGTAAGAGCTGAGAGTCTTGCACTGTGACCACAGAGAAGTGTCCCTGTGAAATGAAATGCCACCACCCGCTGCACCTGGAGAGAAGCTCATCCTTGGCACCTGCTCTAAAAATAGTGTCTCACAATTTTAGTAGCAGAGATGCTGAGGAATCAAGATATGAATTATAGATCTGGAAGAAAAGTACCAGGAAATGGAATCAGAGAATAGCTGACCAAAATACTGTTGTAGCCACTTAACATATATTAGCAAATGAATGCAGAGGGGGAGAAGGAGGCCCTTTTCAAAATGTGCCTGAGACCAAAATGAAAACTAAAATAAATCTCCAAATGCAGACCGAGAAAAAATGCGGCACCAAGCAGCAGTGAGAGGGGCTGAAGCTAGAGCAGGTACCTGCCTGTAGGTCGGCTTCAGGACTGACAGCAGTGCTTTGGCTCCTGTCACCAGGGCAGGTGCATATAAATTAAGACAACTTCACCTGAGACTTGTGGGGAGGATGAGGAAAGTGGAGAGCATATTTTTCCAGCAAGAAGCTATAGAACACAGTGGTTTGTTTAGCTTCAGAGAGCAAAGGTTGAAACGGATTTGAAGGGAATAAAATCTGGGGAGGGAGAATAGGTGTTTGAGAAAAAGGACAACTTAGGCATGAGATCAAACGGGTATAACTTGATTAAGGTATACCTCAGCTGCAAACTAGAGTGGTTTGCTAGTCATCAGAGGCCAGAAACAGCGTGCCAGGATGACAATCTAACTGATACAGGAGTGAAAGACTAATGTGAAGGAGATTACACTTGCATAGCAAAGTCTCATTGGATTCCAGCTTCTGCTCCATTTAACAGCAGTGGAACCAGGACATTATCTTCTTCCCAGTCACAGGCAGGGATGGTTTTCCCTGTGACTTGAACTTGCACAAGATTTGTTCTCAAGAAAGAGTCCTCGTTGACTTCAGAGAATGGAGGTGTTGTAGATGGGGAAAAGATTGAAAATCCTCTTAGAGAAAGACTGCCACTGACTATAGTCAGTGACATGATCATGAAAATTTTGAGATTTGACAAGTGTCTGTAATACGGAAAATCTTTAATCAAAACCATTGCAATTTTTCCACCGGTGGCCACATGAAGTCCCAGTGGACCAAACCAAAATAGTGGAAATGACGCTCCCATCTGCAGTATTATCTAGGACCCCAAGTACTGTATGAACAGATGGGAAACAAAGCAAAACAGCTGATGACTCCACATAATGAGTCTTAATGACCAGGGGAAGGGGAGGGGGAAACAACAATAATAAAAATCCATTTTGAATGTATGTTTATTAAGATTCAGCTCAGTGAATGCTGAAATGGGCAAGGTAGTAAACGTGCAAACCAGCATTAATACAGCAAATTTAGCTTAAGCTGAGAGCTTGGCTGCATCCATTAGACAGTCCTGGGATCAGCAATGGCATCAGACCCTTCCCCTGTCTTAGGCCATCCCTTCTGAAGGGTCTGCATCCATGCAGGGATCCTGTCACTTAAGAGCTTCGGGATTTCAGAGCAACATAAATGGTGCAAAAATTTGGAGCACAGGGTAGAACATCACCTCCCTTTAAGCTGTGGCCAAGTCTTCTGTGATCTCTGGTGGTCAGAAAGGGGCCTTTAGTCAACAGGGAGCTCACACAAAAGCAAAGCATTTGCCTGAGGCGTTCATGCTGGCTTTTGTTGATGAGCTGTTGTTTTTAGGAACAGCTGGAGGTTTTGTCTGGGTGTGCAGTTTAAGGAATAGTTATGGTGGATGGTTAAGCCTAGCAGTTAAAGGGTCAGAGACTGCTCTCAGCATATCACTGTGCCAATAGGGCACAATTTTTTTGCCCCATTCTCCCAAAAGAGAGAGAGAGGAGACCTACATCTGTAGCTATTTGGGTACCTAAAAGCAATGGGTGAGCATTCCCACATCCCTAGGTGGAGCGATGGATTCAGTGACTGGGGAGAATGTGGAAGAGCTTCAGTTCTTTGAAGTTTCCTTTTTTTCTCCAGTGTCAGCCTTGCTCTTACACTCGGGTCCAGCAGCAACAAGTAAGCTGCAGCAGCATATTACCTCTCTGTGACTCAACTTTTCTTTACAAGAACTGCCCTTCTTCAGCTGCATCTGGGTCACTTCTTGATGTCTGAACTTGATCTTCAGTCCAAGTGACAAAGACTGTTCTCTGTCTTTGCTTGTCCCCCGCACAGCCTGGGAGCTGAATGTTCCTTCTCTGCCCTCCCAGGCATCAAAAGAGCACTTGCTTTTAACATGCTGCCAGTGCAAACGGGTTTGAAAACCTACTGCAATTTAAAATTGCCTTGCAGAGAAAGGAAATTTTACCTAACAAGTGCATACATATTCTGGCCAAACAAGCTGGGTTGTTTAATGAAACTTATTTAATCAAAGTTTAATTGATGGCAACTTTATTCAAATTTTGGGTTAAAATTATTCTTAGGATAGCATGGGTTGCAAGAGCATTACTATCACTGAGTCAAGCTTATCAGAGAGTCAGTAGATTCAGAGTTAGGGTAAAACTTTTAAAGTAGAGCCAAGCACCCTAATTATGAACATGTACAATCTGTGCATCAAGACACCATTATGTTTTTCTGCTGTGAAAAAGAAACGTATAGAATCACAGAACTGTAGACTAATTTAGGTTGGAAAAGATCTTTAAGATCATCAAGCTCAATGTTAACCCAATTCCACCACTAAACCTTGTGCCTCAGCACCACATCTACATGTTTTTTAAATACCTCCAGGGATGGTGTCTCCACCACTTCCGTGTAAAGCCTGTTCCAATGTTTACAACCCTTTCAGTAGAGAATTTTTTTCTTAATATCTAATTTATTAAATATATAATAATATAAATATATTATAAAATAAATATAAATATATTAAACCCCAGCTGTTACAACTTGAGGCTGTTTCCTAAAGGACTAAAGCACCTAAAGACTCAATTGCCTGACTAGTGGTTCATCAAAAGCCCTCATATTATGCATTTTGAAAATGTAGTGGAAAAAGCCTGTTGGAATGCACTGCCCCATTGCCCCACGATGCTGAGCTAGAGCATGTGGATTTTTATGTCCCAGATTAGAGGGAAAGGATTTTAAAGTACAGATGAGGGTGTAGCCACTATTGACTCCTGATCTGTGTGTTTTCAAAAGCCCTAATATTCAAATGAACTCACTGCTGAAACTAATTGCTGTTTCTCAGAAATGGGATCCTGCTTCCAGAAAGAAGGATATTACAACTGGTACACACTAATGCCGACTGGAACAGTTTTAGAACCAAAAGGGGCCATTCATGGGGGTGGCTTATGTAAGGTTTTTATTTATTCAGACTTGTTTCTCCATATGCCCAGCTGGGCTGTGCAAGGCAGACCTTTCTAGTTGTTATCCTTAGTGTGACCTTAATGTTCCTTCGCCATATGTTTCTGCTTTTATGGGTCATGTTTTATGCCGGTTCACAGTCAGCACCAATTTACTGCAGAAGTAGTAAAATACCAGCAAATAAAAATCAGTATGAAAATGTGTGAACACTTCCCACTGCCCATGGGTGGCACCTGGGTTGCTCTGCTTGTAGCTGGGGTGCATTTCTACTTGTGTTGGGGGAAAAGGGAAAGACTTGTGATAAAATAGCCCTATAGTACACGAGACCTACAATGCAAGGCTTACATTCACAATTTTATTATAAATTGTTTCAAACAAAGGAGAATTTCTGAATACTTCTGCAGAAAGGCTTCCCCCATACACAGATGATGAATGAGGCACATATTGGTAGTAAAGCAGGTGTCCCAGGGACATGCATAGCATGTAATGTATGCATTATCTAGTAATATAGGTTGTTAGCTGTTAAACAGTTTTATAATTTTAAACAGAATCCAGCGAATACATCAGAAAGAAATGGAAAGCCACTGGTGGATCTGGCACATTAGCAGGTCCTAGAGAGGCTACAGGGGAGATGTTGCAGAATTTCCTCAGGAACCCATAGAGAGAGAAGCCAAGCCAGAAATCTGAGTTGCAAAGACACAGCTGAACCAAGGAGAGGACAAGGCAGGAACGCAGTTGCTCTCTGGGGCATTGACAGCATCGGTTTCATGTCATCTGTTTGCAGCACTGAATTCCCAGTGCATGGGTGCACAAACACAGGCTGGAGGTGGGAATGGCAGAACCAGTGCTGTTCAGGCTGCCTAAAATATTGCGTTGTAAATTATGTCTTCAACTGGCTATAAATTTGCCAAAAGTTTAGTAGTTTAGATTAGAGACATGACACTTAATAAAACAAATGGTTTTACACTGCTTATGTCTTTTGCTGTCCTGTGAAAAATCCACCTACATCTGGCTGAGTTACAAGCCTTTGAAAGGGCAATTCACACATGCCCTGTAGAAACATATTTAATTTTAGGATTTAATGGCCCCACAGATTGCTTCATTCTTTAGCTTGGCCTCCCAGCATAAATAAACTTGTTCAGCTTGGGTTGACGGTTGAATGCCCACAATGTGCATCTCCTGCCTAGGCCATGAGGTGTAGAGGGCTTTTGTAATTACAACTTTTACTTCTGATCACTGTTGTCCCTGCACTGGGCCAATCTGTGGCAAGACATGGAGCCAGGATTTTTAAGACTGACACCTTATGCTCTTAGGGCTTCATCCTCCCCACTGTTGGCAGGAGATTTGGAGAGATGAGGATTTTAATGGTGAACCCATCTGGAGTACTGGACACTTGGGTCACTGGGATGGGAGCCACGAGGCAGACTGAAAGACAAGGTAGGCACAAAGGACTGGAAGCAGATGGGCTAGGACACGCACTTGGTGGGCAAGCAAATGGCTGATGGAGACAATGAATGATCCTTTGGTGCAGTCTGCTGGGTGCAACCCTTGAGAAGCAGATTCCGCTCTCCCTCTCCCCCTGAGCCTGTGTCAGCCTGGCAAGTAGCTTAAGTTGAGCTTCACACAGATGGTGAGATTGCCCATTGTTTATTTTCAACCTGTCAAGCTACAGACTTTGGGGTCTCATTTCCAGAAATAGCCAGCACTGGTCTGCAACAGAAATCCATGGGACATGTGCTTTGTACACACAAGCTGCCACTTAAGGCTGAGGGTTCTGCAAAATCAGACCTTCAGCACTGGGCACCCCATCAGAGGAATACTTGTACCCTAATCTCACTGGGTTTTGGCTCTCCACATGCAAAATTAAAATTAAAAGAAAATCAACTCTCACAGCCATGCCATGCCAGTAAATGAATTATCATTAAAGAGGCACACAAGTACTGCATTGATAGACTCCACAGAAAAGCTCAGGAGAGAATTGACAAAGGCTATCTTCAGAGCAGGCTTGGACTAATATGCAGCAAATGTGTCACAGAGCCACACACTGAATCACGAGAAGAAAGCAAAATAAAAAGCCACTTACTAGCAGAGCACTGTGTCTGCTGAGCACTGAGGGAGGAAAGAGCCCTCTGGGAAAGAACAGTGTGTGCTCCTGGGGCCAGGGCACAATGCACGGGTCACAACACCCACATACACCTGGCCAGTTGACTGCTTCTCCCACAACCTACATTTTGGCTTTTCACAGTGTGGTGGTGCTTGCCTTTCTACTCTAAATAGTACATCTGCAGGGTTACTTTCATGCTGCAGTGCTGTTCTTGTGAAGGACAGGAAACTTTTGATGTACGATGGGGAAGTAGGAAGACCGATCCCCTTTGCTCTTAGGGCTCCGTCCTCCCTGTTTTTGCCACAGTGAAGAGACTATGAGTCAGTGGCAGATCTGGTTGAGATGTTGAGAACTGGAGTCACTGGAATGGGAGCAAAAAAAGGCAGACTGAAAGATGAGGCAGGAGTAAAGGACTGGATTGTCTGAAAAAAGGGACTAGAAGCTGTTGGGCTAGACAGAGAGCTTGGTGGGCAAGGAAATGGGGATAGGCAGGAAAAGTATGAGTAGTGATGACAAGTGCATGCGCGTTCATGTGTGAATATTCATAAAATGTGAGAGGAAATTTTTTTCATTACCTGGCCTAAAATTCTTTTTTTAGATATCAAATCCTGCACAATTCATAATAACTCTGCTGAATCTGATGTAAATTGGTGTTTGCTGCAGCAGTGTTGACTTTATTTGATCCTGTGACTAGGCTTACCGTGTGATAGGTGACATACTGGATTCCAGAGGACTACAGGTCTTCCAGGAACTTCTGCCTGAAGCAGGTGCTCCTATTCCTTCTATGAGAAAAAAAGCACGTGGAAAACTGAGTCTATAGCAGAGAAAGGAAATGGACAGGAAAAGCTCCCACTCATGCCTTTCCCCTGCCTTGGACTAAGGCAAGATCTTGACACAGAAGCTCAGAACACTTAGGAGAAGGAGATATCAGGCAAATCCCCACCAGTGAAAAAAGACTGAGATGTGCACCTAATTCCCAGGTTGATGGCACAGACCAACTCCTGTCCATGTTTCTCAGTGATAGGCCCTGCCAAGAGGAGTCTGGCTGCATTTGCCCTGCATATGCTCTGGTCCCATCTGGGTCTCGGTGGCCTGGAGACAGGAGAGTGTACGTGCTATGTCAAATACTTTAGCATTTCTGTATGTTTATACAATTCAGAGTGCCTGCAATAAGCTGAGAACTTGTCATAGCCCATCAGAAACCTGTTTATACAGCAAGTGCCAAAGGATACACACAGCATCCTTGGAGAGTAGTGTGGGCTAAGGGACAGGTCAGGACTGGGTGCTCAGACAGCCAGGCCATGGTCAGAATGAAACATGGTGCAGCGTCATCCCTATCCCTCTGTGCACACCCTGCAGTGCCTGTGCTCAGGGTTTGTGGTGGAGAGAAGCACCAGCTGTCAGGAACAAAGGGGCACAGCGAGAACAGGCGGACACAGGGAGGACGAGGGGTCTTGTGCTGGGGTTCACACTGCAGCAGTTGCCTCTTTAGTGGTGCAGGTGTACTCGCAGAGTCTTCTTCACACATGCAGTTACAGGTCTGGGCCAGGGCTGCCCCCGACCCTGATGTGCCAAGGCATTACTCAGAGACCTCTCTCTAGGGTGTGCTTGCCACCAGGGACAAAGGTGGTCACCGCTGCCACAGTGGCCACAAAGTCAGCTTCCATTTGGGAAGTGCAGAAGCTTGCCACCACTGTCCTGAGGGCTGAGCCCTGGGCTGGCAGCAAGGTTATGACAGAGTTTTCATGCTGCTCTTGCCCTCAACTCATCATGCCAGTGGATCACTTCACAGCCCACCTGGGCCCCTAGACACTGGTGCTGCTGCATCTCTTTGAAGTGCTGCAGCTGGTGTACCAAAGCTGCCCCTCTGGGCAGGTCTCTCTGGCACAACACTCTGCTGTCTTAATGCAGAGCTGTGAGCCAGCACCAGTGTAGAAGCTGTAGAATTGCATTGGCAAGAGATTTGAGCAGGGCTTGTGATCCTGGGCAGGGAACCACATGCCATGGCTGCTGCGCTGGGGTTGTGCCCTGCTGAGCAGGGCTTGCTTCATCTGCCCACACCACCTGGGGAGCATTTCCTTTTCAAGCACTTTCAATTGCAAAAGGGCACCTTTTGCCACAATTACTTGACACCTGCACTGTTTCTGTGATACCGAGGAGAAAGCCTTGTTTTTCCCAACTGATGAAGCCATACATTTGAGTGAGGTGTGTTGCACCCCTCTCTACAGTCTGATGGAGGGAGAAGGGCAGAGAAAGAAATGTCCCTCAGACCTTGTCAATACGAACATTCATGAGTGTGATTTTAAAAAATACTTCTAACGTTCTATAAAGGGAATGAATACTTGGGAGATGAACAGCCCTAAGGCACTGGTGAAATCTGAATGGAATTTAAGGGAAATGAGCAAATGGGAGGTGAGAGGTAGAAAACAGAGTCATTCGAAGTGCTCTGCAGCATGTCGCTCTGAGAGCTTGAAGCATCCTGCATTTAGGGAAGAAAACATGCCACCCTCCTCTTTCCCTCTCAAACCCCCTAAAAGGAAGCCCAGCACAAATACGTTCTCGCTCCTGTGGGCTGCAGCACATCAGCATTCCTGTGAAAAAAAGCATAAAATGAGGGATCAGAGAATTGGAAGATGCCTCTTAAGACAAACATGTTGTGATACGCTGGCACTTACTGTTACCTCTGCCCAGGATTTTGTACTGTATTTTTTATGGGAAACAAAACTGATATCCAGCAAACATCAATTCCTGCGAGCTGATTGACTGCAGCTATACTCTGACAAGGGCCTTCTGAAAACAGCACAGCTAGGAGGACCGCATCCAGTCTTCTTACATGGTTTTTGACTGAATTGGAGAGAGTTGCCTAAAAGTGGCCACACACATAAAGCCATCTGTTCTCTTAGATATTGATGTACATACCTATGCAGTGCTGTCATTTGAAATATATGGCTGGCCTGCTGGAGAAACAGCTGGGTACTGTTGATTTTCCAGACTTCCAAATACTCTTGCTGAACAGTAAAACAACCATGGGGGGTTTGATTGACGCTTTAAATGGACCACACTCAAATGGTACCTAGGGTTCAGAAGTGAGACTGAGAATTCATTTCTATTTTCATTTTGTTCTCCTAAGCAAGGTTACCTAGCCTTGGAATCTAGATTAGTAAAGTCTATGGGCATTGACTTGTCTTCTAATTACTTCAGATTTAGCTCCTAGTCCACTGTGATCATGTACTCTTACAGGAGCTAAGTCTCCCATGTGGATCATGTAAAGAAAGACAGGCAGTGTCTGCCAGCTGAGGGCAGTGACCCTATCTATGTGATACTAACAATTGTCTACTTGTGTTAAAATTTAAGTCAACCAGATCCTCCGCAGCCAAGCATCTTTCAAACTGGTTACTGAGAATTTTTAGCTGAGAAAGGTAGTAAACCAGAAGGTTTTGAATTCAAATACACTTATTTATAATTCCAGAGCTGCAGCACACACAGGACAAGTTTCAGATTTCTGGTGAGTACTGAAGGTGAATATTGAAGGTGTGAGGCAGTTGTGGCTATGATATGTAGGAAACATTGCCTCATAAGTCATGAAACCTGTTCTCCCTGGTTTTAACAGATGAGAACTCATCAAAACAGGGACTTGAATGTAGGTAACCCATGAATCATATGTTTATACCATATGTTTAGAACAAGTCAGATGAATAGCACCCCGAGAATGTTTATTTCTCTGCCATTTATAGCACAGAGTGACCACAGATGTGTGATGATGAGATGAATCAAAACACAAGTGACTAAAATGTATTGACAGGAGAAGGCCAATGCAATTTCTGTTTCCTGCTTAGATTATTAGTTCATATCTGGCCTGGGTCAAAATGACTTGGACATTTCTTGAACATTAAAAAGTAGCTGCATTCATCCTGCAAAGTATAATTAAATTGTTTTAGGCACTTTGATGGCCTCTTGGCCTCCATCTGTTACTCCAGAACGACATGAGTCCTCTATAAGTCTTTTATAAAACCCAGAGCCATAACCTTCAGTTATCTAATCAGTTGTTTTGGATACCCTAAATGGCCATAGATATCTATGTCTAGCAGCTGAATGTCATCCACACTGTGAAATCTGACACCCCAAAGGCATAACCAACTTGTAAAGAAAATAGTTGCCCTGTCAGGATAGAAAGATGCATTGGGATGGTACAGGGAAGCTCGTATTTCTGTGGGCACAGAATCACAAGAAGGTTGAGGCAGAAACCTCTGGAGATCTTCTACCCAATCCCCTGCTCAGTGCAGGGTCAGCTAGAGCAGGATTGTATCCATCCGGATTCTGAGTATCTCTAAGCATGAAGACTCGACAACCTCTCTGAGCAATTTGTTTCAGTGTTCATTCCCCAGTAAAAAATGGAAGTTCCTGTAGTTCCATCTGTGTCTGTTACCTCTTCTGTCACTGAGTATCACTGAGATGATTCTTTTGTGTTCTACTACTCCACCCTATCAGGTATTTGATCATGTTGATGTGGAAAGGCAGCAAAACAAAAATGCTTTTGTCTGGTGCCATGAACAACTTCTGCTGGCCATGGGATACCACCAGAAAAGTATCCACTGCATTGACAGGGCCAAAGCTTAAACCCTGCTTGCCAAACAAGGGAAGTTTTGTACTGCTCATTTACCATTTTAAATCAAAATGGCTTATATTGTTGTGCCATTGTGCCAAAGAAGGGGCTTTGAATGCAACAACGTTTGCAATTTACACAGACGAGTCAGGGCAAAGATACTTTGGTGTCTGACTGCATTTTATTTTTCAATAGGAGGTTAAGGTGCAATTAGATACACACACACATTTTCAAGAACCATGATCAGATTCTCTTAAAAATTTGAAAAGTGGTTGTGAAGTCCCCTGAATAAAACATTAGTGCAGCTAAAACTGGTAGTAGTAGTACTTTTAAAATAAGTACTAGTCTTAGTCCCAGGCTCAGTGCTAGAGCCAGCATACAAACCCCCCTAAATTGTGTATGACTTGCACATACCTAGAATGTGACTGCTTGAACTGAATATGTGTGCTGGATACAAAAAAAGCCAGATGAAACCAACACATAGGATGCCTCTTCCAAATAGTATTGGTCTTATATTAATTTCTACAGTCAAAAAATACAGGGGATCTCAGTGCCTGGATCTGGAGGATCATGACAATGAGAATGATCAGTTCCCAGCTGACCCTGAACTTGTGTGGGATCTGCTGCTCCAGCTGGATCCCTACTAATCTATGGGGCCTGATGGGATTCATCTGAAAATACTCTAAGAGTTATCTGATGTCACTGCGATACCTCTCTAGAGGATTTTTCAGTGGTCTTGGTGGTCTGGAGAGGTCCCAGCAGACTGAAAGCTGGCAAATGTCCCAGCTTTCAAGGAGGGCAAGAAGGAGGACCCCAGAAAGTAGGGCCTGATTCTACAGAGCCCAGTAGAATCATGGAAAACATTATTCTGGGAGGCATCGAAAAACACCTGGAGGATAATGCAGTCATTGGCCACAGCCAGAGCGGTGATGAGGAGAAAGTCTTGCTTGTCAAACCAGATTTCATTCTACTGCAGAGTAACCCACCTAGTTGATCTAGGACAGCCAGTTAATGAAATCTTTTTGGAATTCAGCAAAGCTTTTGATACTGTCACACTATCCTTCTTGAAAAATATCAAAAAAACATTCAGCTGAACAAACACACCATGTGATGGGTGAGCAACTGCCTCACGGGTCAGGCACGGAGTTACAGTGCATGGGGTGACATCAGACAAGCAACTTGTCACAAGTGGGGTTCTGCAGGGCTCCATCTTCTCCCTGCACTCTTCAACATCTTCATTAACAATGTGGATGCATGACTTGAAGGAATACTTTCAACAATAACTGGGGGAACTGTTGACTCCCTTGAAGGCAGGATGGCCCTGCAGAGAGACCTCGACAAATGAGAGAGATGGGCAATCACTAACCATATGGAGTTTAACAAGGATTCTGCACCTGGGATGGGGTAACCCTGGCTGTGTGAATAGTGTGGGCAACAAGAACTTGGAGACAAGTGCCGTGGAAAGGGACCTGGGAGTCCTGGTCAGTGGCAAGCTGAATGTAAGTCAGCAGTGCCCTGGCAGCCAGGAGGGCCAAGCGTGTCCTAGGGGGCATCAGGAACAGCATTGCCAGCCGGGCAAAGGAGGGGATTGTCCTGCTCTGCTCTGCACTGGGGTGGTCTCACCCTGAGTGATGTGTGCAGTTTTGGGCACCACAATATAAAAAAGGTATTAGGCTATTATAGAGTGTCCGAAGGAGAAATGAGGACGGTGAAGGGACAGGAGAGGGAGCCATAGGAGGTCACTTGGTTCTTCAGCCTGGAGGAGATGGGGAGACCTCATTGTGGCCTTCAGCATCCTCATGAGGGGAAGTGGAAGGGCAGGTACTGATATCTTCACTCTCCTAACCAGCAACAGGACCCAAGGAAACGGCATGAAGCTGAGTCAGGGGAGGATTATTTTGGATATCAGGAAAAGACTCTTCACCCAGAGGGTGGTTGGGCACTAGAACAGGCTCCTCAGGGAGGCGATCACAGCACCAAGCCTGACAGTTCAAGAAGCATTTGGACAATGCTCTTGGGCACATGGTGTGACTCTTGGGGTGTCCTGTGCAGGAGCTGGACTCAGTGATCCTGATGGGTCCCTTCCAACTCAGCGTATTCTGTGATTCTTCGATTCTACAGTTACTGGTCAGCTGAAAATGCTTTCTGTAGCTGTGACCTACTGCAAATCATCTTTTCTCTGTCATTAAATAAAGAGAATCCTGCAAACACCTGTGCAAATTCAGGATGTTTTGGGCCAGTGAAATACATATCTGATGCTAAGTTATCACATTAGATTGTGAGCTGCATTGATTCATATTGTCAAAATCCTAATCCTGTAGATTAAAATCTACATTTTTAATATTTACCATAAATGAAGAATATGAAAAAGGTGTTTTTGAATCTTTTTCAGAATTGACTGATTTTCTGCTTTTCTACATAAAAAGTAAGTTAAAAACAAAACCGGAAACACTTTTCAGCAAAAAAAATACCTCTGATGTATTTGGAAAATGGAAATCCAAACACAAGTCCTTTTTTTGTGATGTCTTAGCAAATAGCGATGATTGTTCAAACCATGACTGTACCCTAAAGATAGATATCAGAATTGCTTATTTTAGGAAAGTAATCTGAACAGCTTTTAGCAGAAACAGAAAAGAAATTGTTGCTGCAGAGCTTGGCAGATACAAAAATCTCAGTTGGATCCCTTTTCACATTATTCAGAAGGTCTGGGCATAGCATTTGAATCATTTGGCATCTTGAATTTGGAGGTCAGGTGGGTTACAACACACTTACTCAGTGCTCTAGATGTTTTGTTTCCTTGTGAAAAGGAACAGCATAGGACCTGCACACAGAATTTGGGATTATGTTGCTCCCAAGGTGGTGTGCATCCAAGTACCAGTACGGTGGAGAACCCGGTATATTGTTGTTACAGATGCAAAAATTCTTGAGTGTGTAATGAGATGAGAGCAGAGATGATCAGCAGTGATCACAAAAGGAATAATTTTGAGATTTTTCAGAGGTGACTTAGAGCAGAAACTTTCTGCTGTGTGCTGGCAAATGCTGCAAAGGATACACAACTTTTTATATCCATTGAAGGACAGTGGGTTAGACAGAAATAATACACTGGTGACAAGTATTCATCAGGTACTGTTTAAAAATAATTTAATCTGTTAGTCAAAAAGAAAATAAAAACCTGCTGATGTTGCGATTTGAATCCATTCTGTAACAGTTTGAAAGCCACATGATTAGTTTTTGCTGCCTCATACTAGAAATATGTAAATTGCCATTTTGCATAATCTCCCAAATCAGTTGCTTTTTCTATATTAAAATGCAATCGTAAACATTATGCACGTCATAGCTGTAAAAAATATGCTGTGAAAACATTTGCGCAAACACAATTTCTTTGAAAATTATGGCATAAAATCTTCCCATTGAGCATCCAGTTTTTGTTATCTTTCTCTGGAGATTTTTTTTTTTTAATGAAAATTTTTTATTATGCTATAATGAGAGCTCCAGGCATAAGAATAATTATCATACAAGTTATTCACAGTCATGGTATTCAGTCCTGCAGTACCGAAGGATGCAATTTATTAAGGATTCTTATCAAAAGAGAGGTGACATCTAATCTCACCAAATAGCTAAAGCATAAATGAACAATTGGGAACTACAAATGCATCATGTATGGAAGGAGAGCTACTCCTAATTCTAAAAGCTATCCATGAGAAAACTGGCTCTTTAAAACAATTCTATGCACTATGTGAATGCCTGCTCTGGATAACTCTATCGCCCTTTATGAAAAAGTTCCCTTTCTAAAAGTTCCAGATTTACCCAGTGACCTTGCTCTGAAGCTCATCGTCTCCTCCAAACTGGGAGGCAACTCCTAGCCCAAAACAGAGAAAATGGAGGATAACAAATCTCTGTAACAATAAACTCATCAGATCCTCCTTCCATAGCTCAGCAAGCAAACATTAGAGCACACAGAAAATGAAATAGTCTTGAATTTTCCCAGTATTTTGGGCCCATTCAGCTTCTGTTATTGCAAGAAATCATGACGCTCCCCTTTCTCTGGTGTTTACTCTGTTTTTCCATGTTGGGAACTTTTTAATCCATTAATAACAAAGGATAAACTATGCTTCCCACATTGAAGGCAGAAATGAATTTAAAATGGACTGACTCTGAATAAAGTTATCCTTCAAGGGTCTAGACAGGGAGATAAACTGCAGGACTGGGCACATCAGAAAGCTCCCTGATCGACATATTAACTCCGTCTTCTTTATTGGTCTTGGATACCTTGTGGAAGCTCTGCCTTTAAAGCCCTACATCAGTAAAATGTGATTTACCTACTTGTATTTCTCAAGATTTGTAACAAGCACGAGCTGTGACTCACTCCTGCAAGCACCTGTGCAAATGACTTTGCTTTCCAGTGAGCAGTTTGCATACAGAGCTTTGCCTAGGAAGACACTGAGCACCAACAGACCTCATGGTATTGTAGGGCCAGGTCTTAAGGTTGCTGAGCATGTTCAGCACTATGGATAGTAGGTAAGCACTAAATATTTTGAAAGAATTTGAGATCATGAGTCACTTCCCTGCTTGTATTTAAAGGAGTGTTTCTCAAATCCCTTATGCTTTCCACAGAAAAGAATTCAAAAGCCATAAAGATGAAAATGGAGTAAAGCAAAGATCATAAAAGGAAGCATCAGAGAAGTGAGTGCTTCTGCAGCAGCCCTTGCTAGCATGTGTGTTTTCCTGCTTTCAGGTCCCAGTCTGTGGTGGAAGCCGGCACGCTGAAACATGAAGACCAGGGGGAAAGTGAGAACACCCAACCGCTGCTGGCTCTGGACTGAGCTCTCACGTGCCCAACAGAGATCCATGAACAGACCTCCACCGTAGCAGAACCCCACAGAACATGCCACACACAGACACACGCACCCACACACGCGTTTCGCTTGGTAACAAGTCCTTCGTGTTTCCTGACCAAGTAACAGCTGTCACCAGCCATCTGTCCGTGCGGCCGGCGCTGAACGAGAGCTGAGAAACTTCTACTCACACAGGAGTCTGTCCATATACAAAGAATTTAATTTCTTTTTTTTTTTTCCTTTTTGACTTATGACATTAAAATCTTGGAAATGGTGGGAGTGCATTCTCTGTTTAAAGAAACCAGGGTGTGTCAACAGTGTTCCTGAGGACTCCGTCAGGGATGCTCATTTTATAGAAGTGAAGGTTGTGTGTTTTAACAAAAAGCATCTCAAATTTAAACTTTACACTGTAATCAGCAAGTGTAATCTGGGTCAGAGGGCAGAATCATCAGCATCTACAGAATACTTGAGTTTTACAGAAGGATTTTGCATTTAAAAAAGAACCCCAGTGCCAACATAATGCCATTCAACATGACACTTTGTGACTGCCTCACCCATGCAGCTTATACGGGGGTCACATTTCAGTATCTAGCAAAAATTGTTCTTAACTTTTGAAGGCCATCTAAAACTGTCAGCTAAGTGGAATGAGCTGCATGAGCAGCAGACACGCACAATTTGAAATGCAATTATTTAATGATGTGTTTTTCCACAGGCAACTCAGGAGCCTATAAGACATGTGCGTGTGCATGTGTGTGCACGTGTGAAGGGGGGGTTCCAGGGAGACACACTGGACAAATTCAGCAGTGATTAATGGTTCAATCCAGATTGTTTCATGTGGGTCACAACAGCAAATGAAAGCTCTGCAGAGCCATTTACCCCCTTCCCTCCTGCAGTCAGGGAAAAGTGTGAGCCAGAAAGGTATGCTGATTGCAGATGTGAGCCATGGTTAAAATGAAAAAGCAAAACTTAGAATTAATTATTCAGTGCAAGCTTGTGCTAGAAGGAAATGTTGAAGAATAGAAGAACTGAAATGCCAAAGATCAGTTTCTTGTATCTCTGTTTGCTCTAGCTGCAAAGAGAGTACCACCCCCTCATTGAAATGGAAAACAGATTAAAGAAATAAAAGAACAACTTATCAAATTGCATGTGCAGTGACTTTATTTCCTAAAACAGTTACAATCACTGTACACACTTTTAATCTTCAATTAAATTGCCATACATTGACAATTTACTAGAACAAGCAGTTGGCAAAAATATATTAAAGGTAGCAGTGTAAACCATACATACAAAATGAGATGATAATGGGCACAAAGGTTTTTAATGTGCACTGGAACACCCACTGAATTCTCAAGTGTTACACTGAAGTGATGATATCATTCAAGTGGATATGGTCAGCCCTAACAGAGGGACTAACAAAATACTGCCTTTATCTACAACAACATTTTATGCCTGCACAGAGCAGAAAGGACATTCTGCCAGATCCCATCAACACACCTGGGATTTACACACTAGTTTTTGTACAGAATAACCTCATGCAGACTAACCTCTTACTGCAGCAACATGTCATTGATACAAAGCCTGGCCTCCATGATAGACAGCAAGTCTTTAAGGCAGTGGGTGGTTCCAGCAAGGCAACACAGGAGTCAGAAAAAGAAGCAGGGAGTCAGAAAAAGAAGAAGCTTCTTGCAGGAATATTAAACAAATAAGATGATGGAGCCCATTTATCTTTGGGATTTCTACCATTCCCCCTCCCCTGACGTCATCACCACCTATTACATGAAACAAGGATGTCAAGTCCTGGTAGCAGCATATAGCTCCCTTCCCTTCCCTGGGCTCACAGAGACTCAAAGGCATTTGGATTTGTCAAAGAGAATGTGCTTAAAGCAGAAATCAAAAACACAAAGAGACAAAAGAAGACAGACATTTGCTATTATTCTGCAGCATTAACGAAGAAATACTTTGGTTTGCGATTTTTCTCTGTTAATATACTTACCACCACTGCCACTGGATCTTGGTGATGATCCGTTACAATCACTGTTCATTAAAGTGGGTCTTGTTCTGCCCAAGAAGTGCAAATACCACTGAAATCTAGTCCTTGAGGATCAACCCTCGCAAAGGATCATTTATTTGCTTTAACTGTGATATGAGTAAATACATATGATGCCTTGTATATAACTGTATGGAGCCTGCATTTAACTGCAGGCTCTTAGACTCTGTGCAAGCAAGGTAACAACAGGCAGGGTGGAACCCACCTCCTAACATCATGATGGGTACATACTGTGTTACCAACTACATTGCCCTTGTCTGCCATTTCCTTCTGTAAATAAATCTAACAACAACAACAAAAAGGCAAACTGGAATGGATCTCCATTAAAAAAAACACTTAAGTTCACTTCTTCCCTTGGCATTTCCAATGCTGAAAAGCCTTTTCAAGACAAAATACCAGTTGGCAAACAGGAATACCTAAAATAATATGACAGTAATTCACTGCATAATTTCTGCAGTCTGCTCTATATAGCCTCCCCATGTATAGAGCTAATCCAGTAACTGTACCTAATGAAATTATCTACTTTCAGCCCTGACAGGTGGGTATAGAATCAATTCACTTCAACGTTGCAGGAACACCTTGTCTTATTCGAGGCACTTAAGATTTTTAAATGGCCAATGTATCACTACACAATCTAATAAACAGTGCTACTCTGGCACACACACATCTTGGGGAGATTACTTTTATCTATTTGCCAATTTTATCTATTTGCCAATAGCAATTGGACAAGATAAAGTATGAACCTTGAAAGGAACAATGAAATAATCTGAAGGACGGCATGGATTTTCATAAATAAAGCTCCAAAGCTTTTACCATTCCTTTAGCATTTACTCTGAGCTATAGAAACTAAAATGCGTCACTAATAAAAATATTCCTAAACCATCAATTTTTGTTCAAAAAGTTCTTGATTTTTTTCGTTACACACAGTCTTTATTTTAGAGAATTACCTTATACTTTGTACTGCTTGATCACTTCAAAAAGATATAAAATATAGGCTCTGATGTGACAGCTAACAGGAAATTTAAAAAACATTTTTACTCTTTTACCCCTGACAATAACAAGTACCTTATTTCTAGTTTTGCATGATTCTCCAAATGATCTTCAGAAGTACTTTTATATTTTCTAAAGTGTGAAACCTATAAATCTTTACAGCTTTTCATTATTATTAACTGAGTACTGTTACTTTCTTGTACATTGTGTATAGTCTCTTGACTATTTTTGATATGGACAACATGCTAAAACCTTATTATCTTAGCTGTCTAAAAGTGACTCTTGATAAGAGAGGGTTTATCAGTTTAATATTCCAAAAAGAAAATTAAAGTGCACGCTTCCAGAAACTGGTTACACTAATTTATGGTGCAATCACCACGTGTTATATGGCATTACAAGATTTAATTACCTAGTAAAATACAAAATCTGAAAAGCATTCAGTTTATGGGAATGCAAAGCTCTTCTCTGCAGTTTGCTTCAGCAAATGTGACATTCACTTCAATGCTGTGATGTAGACGCTGCAGTAATAAACCACTGAGTACTATACAAATAAAAACTGTTCTGTGTCTTTTGAACAAAAAAAGCCAAAGCTGTGGAGACTAGGTAACCTCAGTGTCTCCTTGCTTAGTGTTTGTCACTCACAACCCTCAGTAATGATGCCCAGAGCATCCCAGCACACCTGTCCACACCCAGCTGGTGCTGCAGGTGAGGAGATAAGAGCCAGCCATAATCAGCAGCACAATCCCTGCTCTCTCTCTCCTGTTAGTGTTCCTAGAAGCTAAAAGTGGAGGGTCCTGCACGCTCCATCTTCCATTAAACAGTACAGACCCAAAACATCTGCCAAATGCTTAAATATCCAACTAGTTTTCTTTCTTGAAAATAGGCCTTTTTACCATATAGTAAATTCTGTACGGCAAATACAGAGCATACGGTAAACAGTACTGGGATCAGACTACTTCAGCATTATGTCACACATTTCAAGACAAGGAAAACACCATGAGGTCAATTAGAGGATCATTCTAGCACTCTGTAGGATGCTGGCAGTGGAAGTTAATATGAGTTAATAACCTGAAGCTTTTTGTCTGCTCTGCATTCTGGCAGGAAGCCAAGTTAGACCTTGTCCTTCTGCCCAAAGCACAAGAAATTCTTCATATATTTTTTTTTTCTGCTGAATGACCACCCAAGGGCAGCCAAGGAGGAGCCCCTGGAAGGAGGTGCCCCAGACCCTCGCTGGGTAGAAAAAGCATATCACAACAGAAGCTTTTGTAATGATGGGAGAAACAGCAGCTCACCATATAATCCTAAGAACTGTCAAGTACTTTAAGATCTGAGCGTAAAAATGTCAGATTTGCTTAACATTTTCCAAAATCACATTATCAAACTGAAGGTCACCTGCTAACTAAGAGCACTGTTCTGTTTTAGAAGAACAAAGCTTCACTAGGCAGCTATTATGCAAGTTTCTGTTTGCATCTCCAGGAAGGCGAAAGAAGGCCACACTTGGCAAAAATGAAGTTTGTTCATATACAGTGTTTTCCTTCTGCTGATAGCTAGAGCCGCACTTGTATATATATCACCTTTCTTAAAAAATAGTGGTTAATTAAAGAAGATTTGTTCATAATTAAGCTAGAAAAATACAGCTACTCAGGTAGAAAAAGTACAAAACACACATAATCCATTCACATTATCTACAGTGATAGCATCGGGACATGTTCTATGCCTAAAGCAGCTAACATTACAACTGCATACTGATTTTCAAAGTCAATTGTGTGCATATGTTTGCAAATATCTTACATGTTGCTTCCCAGACAGAAGCCCAGGAAGTATTCCCTAGATACAGAATCATAAATCTTGTGCCTGAACATAGTCAGGCAGGTGACTGACCGACTGGTTTTGTAAAGAAAATACAGGCATGGCAAAAACATCTGCACATTCCTCAGTTTGAAAATCCAGACCTATTGCTTTTTGGCTGACAAGACTTGTTTTCAGACTTGCAGCTAGAAAAACAATACACATCAGTGCTGTATCAATATGAAACAAAACATGGCTTCTTTTTTTTTCTTTTTCTTTTTTTTTTTTTAAACCAAGTCCACTTTGATTGTAGAATGTCGTCCTTATCTTTTCTTACCCTTAAAATGCATGTATACTTTGTATGCTGGATAAATTAATCCTATTTTCATACTCCAAAGGAGTTAACGCTCCTCTGCTCCACACATCAGAAGAAACCCCCTAAATAGCAGGAAGGGTACGTCTCTGTTGTGCTGTTAACTCAGGGTGCCACACATCCACAATGAATATCAGGCGATAACTTTCAGCATCCTGCCATACTTCATGTTCGAAAGAGTCATCAAAAATAAGAACTTTCCCTTCTTCCCAGTCTCTGTAAAACAAAAAAGAACATACTTTAGCGTAGTTTTTGGAGAGCCATGGAGCAGGTAAGCTATAGATCAGCTCTGAAGATGCTCCACGACATACGAGAAATATTTAAACAGTACAGATTGCATAGTCAAGATTTCACTGCCTAATATAGAGAGACTGGAGTATGGGAGCTTTAAATAAACTACAGAAAGACCAGTCTAACAGACCTTCACATTGCTGAGGGATCCTTTCCCTTCATTCTGCACAGTTATGCTCACAAACACATTCAGACATTTCTGATATATGTTATTTATTATACTTTCAATGAGTTGACTCCATTAAGTAGGGAGTGGGTATAATACTGGTGTAATCCAGTTTTCTTCATTTCTAATCAGATACATTATTGATGTACATAAGTGACGGAAACTGAGGGCATGACCAGCAATATGGTCATATGGTTCAAAAAGAAATTACATTAAATCAGTTTGCTTTTTCTAAAAATCAGAACAATGCCTTTGGAAGGTCATGTGGTCCAAGCCTCTGCTCACAGGAGTCTCTGCACAGTTAGGTCCACCTTCGAGGTTAGATGAAATAGTCAAAAATCCACTAGTGAAGAACCTGAGATATCTGCAACCGCGGGCACTCTACCACTACTGTGAAAACACCCTTCTACTGAGATGAAAGTTCCTTCACTGTCACTTGTGTTGATTACCTCTCATTCTACAACTGCACCTCTCTGAAAAGAGTCTGGCTCTGTCTTCTGCAGTGTCACCCATTAGTAGTTAAGACAGTAACTAGGCTTCTCTGTAGCCTTCAGGTTTTCAGACTCCAAACCAGTTCATTGAGCTCCTCCTCCTAATCATCTTATTCATCCTCCACTGGAGTCCCTCCAGTTTATCAATGAATTTTTTTTGTACTAAAGTGTTCCAAACTGGACACAGTACTCCAGAGGCAGTATCCTGAGTGCAGAAGAGAGAGGAAGAAATCGTGCTGCTCAAACTGCTTCCTACAGATTTACTAACACAGCTAGACTTCAACAATACAAAAGAAGATTATAAGTCATGTTCAACTTGGCCCCTAGGGTCCTTAAGCCCTTTTCTGCAAAGCTGCTTTCTATGCAGTCATCACCCAGCCGCTACAGCTGCAAGGTGTTAATCTGTTATCAGCTGCAGGGCTTTGCATTTGCCTTTGTTGAACTTCATCAAGTTTCAGCTGGCAGATTCTCCAGCCTGCTGAGACCTGGATTCATAATTTTGAAAAGAAGTTTAACACCTGATTATACACCTCCAGGTGAGACTGGGTTAGTAACAGTCAAGTTAACAATGGTCGAAGTAACACTCCTTCCTAAAGGCACTCTACCATGTGTGAACATGAACACACACTCAAGTTTTTTAACAGGATCCCTCAGGAGCTGAAGCAATCCAAGAGGATGGATGCCCTCAGAGGGAAGTAAGCACTCTGAACAGTAACGATGGTAAAGAAACAAAGGCCTTGCCATCAAAGGCAGAAATGCATTGCTTAAGGTCATTCAGCTGTATTCATTTACAGAGAAAACAATTTTCTTTTTTTCAAAAACAGGGTGACAACTAGATTCATACTTCCAGTTCATCTCTGTATTTTTAATCCAACAAGAGGAAAAACTAACCATCAAAGTTTATGGGGTTGCGCTGTAATGTTCTGAAGAGAAATTGAAATTGGATCAATTGAAATAATCATCTAAACATAATTTCGGCAAGAGTAGACAAACCAGAAAGCATAACATAGTAAAAAAATTCACACTGACTTACACATGGACATCAGCCTTAAAGGCCCAGATAACCAGCCTTTTGCAGGTTTCAGCTATGATCAAGCAGAGGTGTTTGCTATCACATCAGTTACCTGGTAACAAAAATGTTGTATGTCACACAGACCCCGAGTAACTGGTACCACAGTGAAGTTACATTGGTTCTATTAAAGGCCGTGGGAGTGAACCACTTGGAATGCTATGATGTGGTAAAAAAATTCAAGCAGACTTTGGGTTGTATAAGTGGTTTGTTATTAGTTTGTGCTTTTGGCTTTGTTTGTTTTTTGGAGTTTTTTCTGGTGTTTTTTGGAGGTTTTTTGGGGGGGTTGGTTTTGGGTGGGTGTGGGTAGG
>VZRQ01005055.1:40854-205020 GCA_013397975.1 Machaerirhynchus nigripectus
TTTTTTTTTTTTTTTTTTTTTTTTTTTTTTCCCTGCCTTTCATGAAGACCTTGGCAGGATGGAGAAAACAGATATCTTGAAATATTTGACAAAAAGAAGTCTAAAATTCTGCACTAGGGAGGCATGCACCAATACAGGCTGATGGACAACTGTCTGGAAAGCAACTTTCCAGAAAGAGACTGTGGGGTCCTCACAGGGGGACCCTCAAAGGGTCCTCATAGTGCCCAACTTAAACAGGAGCCAGCACTGCAGCAAAGCCACCAACAGGTTCCAGGGCTGCACTGTGGAGAGCTCTGGCAGCAGGTTGAGGGAGATTATCCTTCCCCTCAGAGTTGGTGAGATGTCTTAAATGCCGGACCCAGTTCTGTGGTACCTACTGTGAGAGAGACATGGACACAGTGGAGCAGGTGAAGGGGTATAAAGGTGATTAAGGGGTGGGAGAATCTAACATACAAGGGGAAGCTGAAGTAGTTGGGACTCTTCAGCCTGGAGAACATAAGGTTCAAGGAAGGATCTTATCAATGCATATAAATACCTGATAAGAGGAGTGAAGAAGGCAGAGGGCAGGTTCTTCTCAGTGTCATCCAGTGAAAGGCAAAGAGGCAATGGACACAGATTGAAACACAGGAAATGCCACTTAAGCATAAGGAAACACTTTTTTTACTGTACACAGGAACAGGTTGCCCAGAGAGGCAGTAGAGTCTCTACCCTTAGAGGCATCCAAAACCTGGCTGGACACAGTCCTGAGCAACCTGCTCTAATTCATCATACTTTGAGCAAGGGGTTGGACTAAGCAATCTCCAGATGTCCCTTCTCACCTCAATCTTTCTGATTCATTCTACATCAACTCAGTGATCAGGAAGTGTAAATTATGCACGACAGTGGTGAGAAGCACCTTTTCAACTGAGAAATCTGCACATTTGGCTGGGACAGAGTAGCTTCGATAAATCTTACAGATTAAGGTGTTGCATGCTCTCCAACTGTTAACAAAACCAGCAGAAGACAGTGTGTGCCTCTTGCCTCAGCCGTTCTTGCCATCTGAGGTTTCACCTTACTGGCAGCAAGGGATAAGCTCCAGCGGCCCTGGTGAACACAGACCCTCCCACCCAACTCTGCCACACCGTGATGTGTTAGACCCTAACGCAGTGCAAACAACTGGCTATGCAGGACACTTACTAGTATCTGAGATAAATAATTTCTGTAATGCTAATACACCAGCACTGAAGATCGATTACTTTCATGTACATTATCTGCCCCTGCAGATCAGTCTGGATATGTCTGTGAATTATATCTGTGTGCTGTGCTCAAGTGCTATAGACAAATTGTTCTAAACTACAGACAAGTTGTACTATGGTTGCAATGTAAGAAATGTCCAGAATTAAAACTAGCTGTGATACTTACAGTTTACTGCTATTTTTAAGAAGAATCTTGAAATTTTAGATAATATGATCACTTCCTATTGTTCTACACAGTCTCTCAGCAGTACTGAGCAGGTAGCTGATTATTTTACATTTCTTTTATCTTTGTCACCACATGAGGTGCCCAAAGCATCCAAATGGTTTGTCTACCACAGAATTCCTTATCTCCTGATTGTGTTTGTTCCCATTGCTTACCAGTGCTTCAGTATGTGAATAGGGATCAGCTGATATTTTATTTTAGCAGTAACATTTGAGTCATGGCTAGCATAAAACTAAAACTGCCCTAGGCATCTTATAACAGTTGATGTAAAACTTAGGACTTCTAGAGCACCACTTTTCAGATTGTTGTACATTTATATGTTCAAAACACGTGACTACAGCTACAGCTGTAAATACACAACATTTCTGCAAACTATATCCTGGTGGTAACATTTAGGGCACCAAGAAACAATGAACAAAATAGTAGCTCTCAAAGAGAATTTGCTCTGAGGGACAGGTCTGCTTTGGCTATGGATGCCACAGAGAGCAGTTTTCTTGTTGTTAGCCACATTAAGTGGGATGACTTCTCATCAGTTATACCAATCAGTGAAACAACTGCCCTGTTCATTCCCACAGCAGCAGCCATCCAGTGTAGTTCTGCACATCATCAGCAAGGGACTGGTCAAAAGATGAACACATGCTCTCAAGGCTCTGAATTAGGATTACATTAGCACTGTGCTTTTCAAATTTTGCATCCTTAAAGAGTCAGTGTGGTAGTTATTCTCACATAGTCATAGACAAAATATAGTCATTTGGAAAAAAACGAAAATTTATGTCCTACAGAACCTCTTGATAGCTGTGTTGGCCCATTCATTCAGCCACATGTGTATTGATCCATACAGGTCTACTGCATGATTAAATGAGGTTAACTGATAGCTGAGTAGCCACTGTAGGCACTTGAAACAAATTTTGTTGGCACCCACAGCTCATGGATGTAAAATTTCTTTCCTTTACCTTCAGGAAAGAAGCATGTGGCAGCACTATTTAGCTTCCACTAGGTGAATTCTCCTTCTGTCTAATGCAGCCAGGCTGGGGTAGACAGGCGAAGTTTATCACGGGGAGAATCTGGCTCACTGAATTAGTCATGTAAAGTTAGGTTCAGATCAGAAAAAAAAAAAAAAGCTCAGGTTAGAAAGGACCTAATCCAACCTCCTGCTCAAAGCAGAGTCAGGCTGTGAGTCAGAGGTTTAGTAAGACATTGTAATTGTGACCCATGGCAAATAACTACTTACCTACCATGAGCTCCCAGGAAACTCAAGGTAAAATGGCTCAACTAAAGAGTCCACAGAAAGGCTTCAGCTAGCATATTTCACCTGCTATTTGGTGAAAGCTAAAATAGGGCATATTTTTATCGTTAAGTTTATCGTGTGCTTGAGGCATCATTAAACACATCAAAATCCTGCATTCCTCTATGTGTATCCCTCTATTCCTCAAAATCACCTGCTCCCAGCATTAAGGATTTGCGAAAATGAAGAAGCGTGCCAGGTACCTGCCCCCTTCTGCAGCCGGTAGCTTCCGGGAATCTTTCCAATAACGCACATGTTTTCGGAACACTTTTACAGGCATTCTCATTTTTTCTTCCTAGTGAAAATAATGGATAGAGCATTGGTAAGAGCAATGAATGAGCATTTCCATTTTCTGCTTTGCAGAAAAGAAGAGCAACAAAGCCGCTAAAGAGCTGACACAGAGATGGGTAAATAGTACTCTTCCCATTTTACAGATTGTGCAACTGAAGTACCTCCGTGTTGTAACATCATAGTGATGCCTTAGGCATCACCTACTTTTATTCTCCTAGTCTTGTCTAGCCTCTGTTTTCAGGTAGCCACTTCAAGGCATCAGTAGCTGCCTGCACATTTTGCTTTTAAACTATTTGTGAACACCAGGCTTTCTACCATTCAAAAAGTATTATTTTAAAAGTATAATCCCTAACAGGGCTGCATAGAAAGAAAAGATTAAAAATGCCACCAATGTCATATTATTTCAAAACCAGATTACATTCTGATATAAATTGCTTTTATGATTTTATTTTACAGTACTCTTTCATATGCAGAGTTTTGTAAGAATTTAAGGTCATTCCAAGAGTTGGGCCTCCCAGTGCCCTGCTCAGGGGCAGGGCAGCAGGCTTATTAAAGTCACATTCTTTTGTTCATACCATTTCTGAATGACAGCTCTCCCCTAGCTGGCAACACTGTATTGAGGATGTGCCTTCTCCCATGTCCTCATCTTCCCTCAGGCTGATCTGTACAATGCATTACCAGATAAAGTGTTGGCAGCCTTGCCAGAAGAGGAGTACACTCATTGAAAAGTTACCATACTCAAGGGACTCCTAGAAGTATTTCAGGACAACATGGTTTAGAATAAAGGACCTTCTGTTCATTGTCACAGGGGTCCCAAACACTGTTTTATCAGTTCCCTTCCTCTGTACATTGTGGTTACAAAAACAGTTCTAGAAAAAACTGTGTTGCTTCTCCTTATTACACTACATTTATCTGAGATCGTGAAATTGGGGTAAGAAAAGGAATATAGAATGTTTTACCTTGTTGCCATAAGGTAAACTGGCTCCAGTCTCCTTTTTCCCGTAGGTTCTCATCTTCAGGCAGGAAGAGGCTTCTTTTTTTATCCATCACAGCAAGGCCCTCATCCCGAATGAGCTTCCAGTTTTTCTCTAAGGACTGTTGTGAGAGCCATGTTACTGCACTGAGAAGTTACTGTGTTTGGTTTTAGTACCATTTTTATTTTTCCTCGCCATTATGAATTTTATTTTTTTTATTTAAAAGCACTAAAAGAAGTGTTCATCATTATTATCAAGTTGCTCTATATTCTATTCCCTTCTGACATATTAAGGCAGGAAAAATAACTTTCACACCATTCTTCAGATTCAGTCACAGTGGGATTGTGAGATTTCAACAATAGCCAGCCTCTTTGCAGACAAGACCTCACTTTGACTTACTATTTGACGAGCCTAAGGGCTCTTTTAGTGATCATTTTGTATTGCAAGCTAAATGTATTGACCTTCCTAAATGCTGCACACGTGACATGGAATCTTTCCTGCAACTGGAAAACCACTCACATAACCTGGAACTCCAGGTGTTGCAGAATATTACAGACCAAAGAGGACAAATTTAAACACACCCCTTGAGCTGAAATTTATGGTTTAAACCTTCAAAAAGGCTTGCAGAGATTCACTTGTGCGTGTTGTGCTATTGAAAACATCATATACAACTTGAAATGTCAGGTGATCATTTATGGACACAACCTTTAAGAACGTGTGAGCTGCCTTACACTTCATACATACAAACCCACAAAATAGTGGAATTAAAATTTCTGTTCTCTGCTGCTTTAAGACATTATATTTGGAGAAATCAGATAGCTTAGAAAACCTTTTATTCTACCAATAATAAGTCATTTTAATGTTATAGCAATATAAATGGAAAACCCACAGTATAACAATAGATCGGGATAAAAGTAACTTCAATTTCCCAGCAGCTTACTTTTCTCACTAAACCTTATTTTGGGTGAATAGTTTTCATTTTTCCTTTGTGCTCTTGAAAAAAGCAATTCTGTAAGACATTTTCAATCCATTTCACACTGAAATAAGCTACGGTATGTTCCCACACTACCTCCTTATATGACGAGTAAAACTCAAGTCTCTATGACGCAGAGCAGACTAGGTGATATAACTGCCCCACTTTAGTCTTAAAACTTCATATGATTCATATGATTCCCCATTTAAATTAAACAGTTGCATTTTCCACTTGAGTTTTTTTACTTAAAAGACAAGTTGATCTGACAAAATAGGTTTATATTGCTAGATGATAAAAGGCTCAACAAAGCAAACTATGGCTAGAATGTGTTGTCTGCAGTACTTTCTCCCACTAGAACAATTTTAGCTAGGCTAAAACATATGAAAATGTGGATTCCACTTCTGTTATTACAGTAATCTCTATCACAACAAAGTGGTTTTTTCTCTCACCTATCAAAAAATGGGGAAGAACACTTATTTTTCCTGGTGCATTCACATTATTCTCCCTCATTAATGGTTTCTGTGACACTCATTTAACAATTAGCATTAGGTAAAAATGTTGAGAGTTGTTTTGGGGTTGTGGTTTTTTTTTTTTAATAATATCTTTGGAAAACTGACTTTTCAAAAATGTAGGGTACAAAAACAGATTGAAAATTTCCACCAAACCAGAGATGAATACGAGAACAGTGCTGCTACTTATTCAGCACTATCTTATCTACAAAAGGAAATGCCAGCTTGAGTACGTGGTTTTGCACTGGCTGGAGAAAAGAAATAAAAGAATAACCTACACTCACACCAGCTGAGTGATATAGAGAAACAAAACTGGAAAATTTTAAAAGATATTACAAGTTTTTCTGTGCTTCCTCAAACTCATCCTACTCCCTCAGCTGAAAAAAGCTAAGAGGGAGCATTGATCCATGCAGACAAGATGATGCATGAAGAGCACTGGTGGTCCAAGGCATTGTAGACAACAGCTGCTTTGTCACCTCTACTCTGTCTCAAGTGCCACAGGTTGAAGGTTGACCTATAAAGGCAAGTGCCTCTCCTTGTGTTTAAAGGCTCCTTCCCCAACATGTTGGATACAAATTTATTTGAATACATCTCATCAATTTTGAACTAAATCCTCAATGGTTTTAGACATAAATTGCCCAGAAATCAATAGCGGTTCTGTCCTAAAAACCTAGACCCCATCTGTAAAACACACTGGTAGTGCTTTATAATGAGCAACAGGCAACTCCTAGGGAGAAATAAAGTGCTCAGCCTTGGTCTCCCTGATATTACAGACTCTCAGGGATACCTTGAATAGTAAGAACACAAAACGTCATTAAAGCATAATGACTAAGTCCAGGACTTGGACTTACAGCTCCTGATCCAAGAGTTGGTATCTACAGAAAAAATGTTAAATATACTTATGGCTCCATGATATGTAAGGATTCAAGCTCCAGGTTAGACCAAAAAATTCATATTATATTTTGGTGCAGTATCCCGATTACAAGTCAAAAATCAGGAGGCAACCAGCACTGGGACCATATGTACTCGTTTGCTAGCAGCTGATTCCCATAAACCTCCATATGGCTTTCTAAATACAGTTCCTAACAATAATTGAAGTTTACAGATGCTGTACATCTGGCAGTAATGCAGATTTTATTTAAACAGGGATTTTTTAATATTGGTTTATTTTTATGTGAAACCATTATATTGAAAGAATCCTTACTTTGTGCTGTCAAACCCTTTCAACACATGGTTATAAATGACAAGGGAAGAGATTAAGAGGTTGCTACCCCTCACGTGAGGCATATCTACTGACCACACATCCATTTTAATCCACTGAACTATAAAATAAAATCATGGTGAAGAGTTTAACATACTTCACTTTGTTACTGAAACAGAATGGGAAAGCATTCACAATCAGTTACCACATCTCCACTGGGTAAAGCTGATAACCTCCAAGCAAGGGGCAATGTTTTAAACCATTCAAAATAGATTCCTTGCACCCATTCAGTCACTCACAGTGCTTAAACATCAGCACTTGTATGCATCATCTTTGCTCTTTTCAACACAAGTCTCTCCTTAAAGCATCCAACCACACTTTAAATACACATTTCAATTTAATTTCTCCCTTAACTATGAATGTTTAGCTATTATTACCTAAACCATTAAGGCCCAACTGTCAGCCTATGGAAAACTATAAAGATATGTGCTGTTGCCAATACTTTCACTGTCTTTCTGCACTTTTCTTGCTGCACTTGGAACTTTAATTAATAAAATCTAAGCCATCAGAGAAAACCAACAATACAAGATCTACTTTAATCAATCAGCTATTCACTGGAGTAAATTATTGGCAAAGCATCCTCTGGGTCCTTTCCAACAGTCAAAGGACACAATATGTAGAAAGGACAAAGTTACTTAAGTCATTGTCTATGTATTAATTTCAGACCAGTGAAAAGTCTCTAGGATCCAACACCATTGTATTTCTTTTATTATTTTTCAAACGATCACTGGAATAGAATAATGCTGTAACTGAGGTTCTACAGAAGGTACTGGAGAAAGATGCAATAACTTAGTAGGACTGGCTGAGGAAAGCTAATTGTCCCAAGGGAAAAGATCGGGTTTTCAAAGATGAAAGTACGGTTTTCTTTCAGCTGAGATCAAAAGAGAAAGACAGTTTCTTGAATTCCTATATCCAAGGGCCTAAAATACTGTAAATCAGAAACATTAGCAGAGCATCTCTACATAAATCACTTGCCACACCCTTCCTAATATAAAGGTTTATATTTTCTTCTCCCTGAGAAATCAGGTGCCTCTTCCTATTCTTTCAAGGAAAAACATTAGGCCTCAATGAGTTGAAGAGACATTCAAATACCCACCTCCCTTCAGCACAGTTCCACTAATTAAGATTTACTGTGTCCTGGTAAGTGTTACTGAGATATTCTCAGTCTTCCCCGCCTCCCCGCAAAATAAACCCAGCCCAAAACCCTCTTCCTTAAGACATCCAAGCAGGTAATATTACCTAGCAGGTAATATTAAAATAGATAAAGTATGAGATTGTCTTTTTTTAACCTTACCTATCAGGAAGTTAAGCACCAGGCTCCATTTTTTAAGTAAAGCAGTAGGAGAGTTAACACCAGAAAAGGAGACATGCCATGCTTAGGCAGTTACTTATATTGTAAAAATGAATCATCCTGTGGAAATACCCCTTTTTTTTGACTTGTAAACACGGCCACTAGCATGGAGAGTATATCTCACAACTGTAAGACTATAGCTAATTGAGCTGAAGGCCCCTCAAAAGGAAGTTATTAAACTGAGAATATTGAAAAAAGACCATTTTCTCTTTTGGCTTTCTGTGGAAAAAGCAAGGCACTGTCAAAATTCACATCTCCATCTCTAGGCCCAAGAAACTAGATGACCCTTTATAAGAAAATCAAGCCTGGTCTGTGCTGTAAGATGCTACTGACCACAGCTGTGCTGGTTAATGGAACGAACCAAAGAGAGTTCAGCTTTGCTACTGCCTCAACCACAAATAAGTGCTCAGTTAGCATTATTAAGACACCAACTTCTTGAAAATAGTTAATTCCCATTTAACAAGCAGTGAAACACGGAGCGAGGGTCAGGGCCTCCAGTGCTGTGTACAGCAGATATCCATATTGAATTCTACTACTGTGATTTGGAAGCACTTCCCACATTTCCCACACAGATCTAAGAGGAATGTAAAGAAATGAAGCAGTAGGAAATAAGTGTTGATTGGTTTTTGGTCTGTGAGAAGGGGAAATAATTTTTTTAACTAAACCATGTACAGAAGTTGGAATACTTCAGAAATTAGTAACACTAATATCATCAATAATTTTCTGCCACTTCCTGAAGAATACTACTTTAGTCTTGCTCACAGCATTGTATGTTATTAGAATCAAACCCGCTTTCTTTCAAAACCTCAAGTACTTTCTTGAGTTACAAAAAAACAACACGACAATTGTCCTGATGCATATAACTACATTTTGGCTTTATACTTTAAACAGTGAGAGTTAGCTTGAAGAATGTAAATCTTACCACTCCCAAATTGTGATAAGTAAACTGTGCAAGTTTATTACTGTGCAAGTAAATTACCAGTCAAAATTTAATCTAGGTTCACTGACACATTGCTAATAAAACAGCTAAAACATCCACCACCAAATGATTGGAATGAAGAGGTATTACTGAATTCCAGAGAGGCAGTTGTACTGTGGAGGTCAGTGGTGAATTTCTATCCTTGTTGGTTTTCTGAGTGGCTCTTCTAGGAGCCACTCAAGATGCTGATCCAAACCAAGGCCTCCATATACAGCCAGATTCATCTGAAAAAACCCCTTCAAAGTGGAGCTCTGGCCATTTTATAACATCAACTGAATTACTTCACCCTTCAAAGCTGACTCGTGCCAAGGGTGAATGGATTATTACCTTCTGTGACATAGGAATTTAAAGGTTTACATGCAAGAAACTGTAAAACAACACTGCACATAGCTCTAAAACACCAATCAAATAATACGTATGTTTCCTTTTTGTTCGAAAGAAACATGTTAAGAAGTTCCCAGTTTCTCCATATCTTTCATGGCAAGAAGCATCCATTCCCACACATACCTCAAGAATTAATTTAATATTAGCATATTTCATGTGCTAGTCCTTAAAGCTCCCTGCTTTTTGGTGTGGCTGAGATTACACTGGCACATCACACTTTAATCTCATTTTCTAGTCTTATTTACGTTGCCATCAAAACCATAACAAAGAGCAATCTTCCTTTTTATACTACTTTTATTTATTTTTAAATAAAATCATCCTTCCATAGTGGTTCTTTTACAACATGCTTTGTAACTAAGAATAAAGAAACAACCACTCTGAAGGAATTTGTTCCTTACAAATATACATTTTTGGGTTTAAATTATTTACTCATAATGGTTTCTCTAAAGCACATGCCAACAATTGAAATATACAGGGGAAAAAAGGCTCGCCCTAATTTATTTGTTTAGGAATTATTATTAGAATTATAATAAATTACTAAAAACAATGCAATTTTGGAAATAAAAGCTGTTGTTATGAACAATAACCACATGACTTGCATTAAATAAATAAAAAAGCCTTTTAAAGCATTTAAATTCTGTGTTACTATCTTATGTTAAATCCATCACTGGAAATCTACACTTGTTTCTCTTATGCCATTAAAAGCTTCCAAAGTCACTAAATATTACACAAGGGCTCAAAAGCACAGCCTTTCCTCACTAATTAAAAATTCACGATGGGTGTTCCAGACATTACCAAAGTGTGCTGTCATTTTCCGCCTGAAATGTTACATTTGTCTACCATGCAAATTTTGTATTTATTAATCATTTCAGCCATCCTGTCCCCATTCTCAAATTTGAAAATGTCTGAGCTTATTTTATAGTATCTTACCTAAGTCTTGTGCTCAGTATGACAGTGGTGTCTGGAATTCAGAGTCAGTAGTTCTGACATTGATTAGCATTTTCTCTGCTTTATAACTTAGATTATAGTTGAAATTTTAGTAAAAATGGAAGTATAATGAAGCCTTACCTTCACCAGTTCTGTATATCCGGTTTCCCTTGCTGTCCACCAAGGCTGAGCTTTCAGACCCTTGACATTGTAGAGGGAGCGCTGCCAAACTGATGCAAAGTGACCTCTTTGGTATCCAAGTTCATACCACTTGTATGCCTAAAACATTTTAGTTGTTAACAACCAAATTCGTAACAGCCAAGCTCCTACAGGAAAAAACGTAACGCTTTCTGGCAAGGCAGCAGACTGTCTCTTTGGATGTTGGAGTTACTCTTTTAATAAAATGTACTAATGAAAACTTTAATGAAGAAAAAACCCACAAAAAACAAAAAAAAACCCAAATAACAAAACAGATCAGTCAGCCAAGCAAGTCCAATCAAACACCAACAAAACAGGATAATCTTCTCACAACCATTCACATCAAATATGGGCCAGTAATTCATGCCCTGTCCTTGGACTTAGAAGATCCAATTATTTCTCATCTTGGTCAACCTCATTTTCTCTGTTTCAATCCTCTACCTACAAATTGAAGATGACTGTCTTCTGCTGCCAGTGGAGACACTGTGATGATGAAAACACTGACGAATTTGTGGATCTAAATTGTTAGTTATCTAATACTTACGTGCACTTGAGTTTCTTCAAATATTTGTTGCCACACCAAAACTGATCACATGATAGAAACCTGTTGAAGTTAATACTAGACCTTTGCTTGTCTTTACTCTCACTTTACACAACTTGTTTTACCCCTGCATAGCAGCAAAACCTGGTCTTGCAAAGAGCGAAAATGACAGGCTTGGAAAGAATGGGTCCAGCATTTGTAGTACTGTGACAAACCATATGCAGAGAAGTTTATACAGGGATGCCTCCTTCCTGTCCACTGCTGCTACAGCTGCAATATTTCAGACAACAAAATAAAAAAAAAATCCCCAAACAAACAAAGAAAATCCCCAAAACCACCACAAACTAAAAAAAAAAAAAACCAGGACAGCTAAATAGGGAAATAGGAGAATAAGAATTTCGGAGCAGAGGGACTGAAGCAGGCAGCAATCCCTGCCTTGAACTGAAACTGGCCAAAGTCCTCACTGAGAGTCTGTAAATTTTCTTCAAGTTTTTAAAAAATGTGGTACTCTGATCTTTATAACCCTCCCAAAGTACGGAGGAAAGTCTGCAATACAATGTTGCCTTACAATATTTATTTGAAGTACACAAAAGTAGTGTGGATGAACAGAATAACATCAGATCGTATGTAAACTGTCATCTTTTTCTCCCCAGAGAAGCTCAGTAGAATTGTGCGTGGGTCAAAAAAATACAGTGTATTACTTTTGGGTAATACACAGGATATCTTTAAATTTTGTTGTTAGCTTGGTTAATTCTCTGAAATGGAAGCATTGTGATTTACAACATTTGTTCCCCAAAGCTGTAATACCAGCGAGATATCGATAGATTGTTCCTGCTGACTGCCTGCTTTCACTTGCAATGTCTGGAGTTAGCCCAAATGGTAAGGGGAATGAATTACTTGTTTCAGCCACTGAGTGGTGAGGATGACTGTTGCTGCTTTTAAAGATCCATCAGCTATAATCACGAAGTACAATACAGTTAATCTTTATTTATTAGAAGAATTGTGCTATGGAAGTTGCCTTTACCAGGATTAGGTAAAGTACCATTAGGTAAATTAGGATTAGGGTTAGGCTGCCTCACTCGTCTTTTCCATTCCCAAGACTCTGTAAGAAACATTTCTTTTCTCCTGCAGGTCTTGGCAGTGGAACATGGACAGGCAGTGGAACATTCAGGAGAGCTGCAACAGCGTAGCACTCTTTTCCAGGACAAAAATTGTTTCAGATGCACTCAGTTTACACATTATGTGTGAAGAGTGCTTTATTCTGTAATAATTTCCACGGTTTTAATTTCTTTTTTCTTAAGCCAATTTGGCATTTTATCAAATTATAGTCGGAAAGGGCATACTCAATACTGTTTCCCTAACACTTCCCAAGGCCACATTCATAACTCCTAGTTTAGCTCTAATAGATGAATATCTCCCTTCAACAAACCTTCAGTGATAGCAATTTCACATGTAACTTAAATATTGATCTGTTTCCTTGATTAAATCTTGAAATTCAGCAAGTCTAGCAAGGTCAGTGAGAAAAATTTAGCTGAACAATGGACTTTTCACTGATAAATTTAGAAGTCTCCTCTATCCCAAGAAGTTCATTTGTCATTAATTAAGCTTTTTCTACAGCAGATTTGCCCATTAACTCCATAAACATTAACACATAATTATCCTGGGGTTAGAGATGATGTATATTAATTACATCTGTGGGGTATCTTTAGTCAAATATTGCAGTGGGATGTTCTAGGCTCAGCAACTCAACCCAGAATGTCCCATGGAAATGCACAGGTATTTGAGAGGAGACAGAGTTAGAGAGAGTGTGAAAGCAGACTCTGTGTGTCTGTGAGTGTGTACATGTATTTCTAAGTAAAATGAGATAAACTAATTCTCACTTATAAATGAACAATTTAAAAAATCTCACTGGAAGAGTATTGCAGGGAAGGCAATCTAACTTAAAATTCAGATATTACATTTCAGTGTTCTAGATCTACTGTGTATATAAAGTGTTGTAATAAAAGTTCCATGAATTATTTAAAAAAAGCTAACCTGATGAACCAGGCTTGAGAAAGATCACATACAGAGGCCCACTTGTCTACAGTTCATACTGGAGAACCACCTACTGGCTGGGCCACGGTACTCAAGAGGTCGTCATTTTTTACAGTTTTTTAGGTATTAATATTACAGACATTACTAGGTAAGTTATTAAAAAGCAGCGATTTTCATGGCTATTTCTACTCTGCTTTTTAATGCTTATTCTTTTCATATTTCCCACCTAGGAATTAGAATGGGTTGAGGGTTTTTTTGCTGTTGTTTTTGAATTCATGCCCATATTAAAGTTCATTACTAGTCAGTCTTCAAAAAAGGCCCTTTGCTCCCCTACCATGAGAGTAGTACTAATTCATACATTTAAATGTGGTTTTTAAGTATAATTTCATTTCAAATAAACAAACTAGAAACTCTTATGGCTTCCAGTGTCATACATTTGTTTTTGTTGGGCACTCAACAGATAAGTTATACAAATCTCTGTTTTCCTGATTGATTTTGCTAATTCAGTTATTGAAAAAATGTCATAACTCAGCCTACACATTCAGTCCTCTCAGGATCCTCTTTTATCACATACTCATTAGTGCTTTTTACTTGGAAAGAAAGAAAGATTTACAAAACACTGTTATACAAGAACTTCTATACAGTAATATACATGTAACTGATTCTTTTAACTCTCACTAAAATCTGGGTTGTAAGTGGTATAAGCAGAAAACAGATTCTAGAAACATTTAAAATTCTTGTAAATTTTTAGTCCCTTGATTCAAGCTGCCCTATGCCAGCTTCAACAGTTTAAGTTAAATCTAAAGCAAGGGATACTAAGAGATTGTATTATAATGCTAACAACAGATGTTTTGCTGTTGATCACCTTGACTTCTACACACATATGCTGGAGTTTTGTTGCAATAGGACTATTCATGTTTTCTATATTAAACCTATTATTAAAGGTTTTTTCTGGATTCCACAGTCCCTCAGAGATTTAGATGTTAAAGCAAGAACATGTTAAAAATGTACCTCTTTGTCTCCCATTCTCTGTAAGGCATCACCCAGATGAAAATAAAAACGTCCATCATCTGTGCCAGGGTCACCAGACTCCAGTCCTTCCTAAAAATAAAGTACATAAATAAATAAAAATGAAAGGTACAAGAACTCCAATAGGACTTCTAAAAGAGTTCATTTGAAGGTTGTAAATAGGCTGTCAATTCTATGCAAGAGACAGGCAATAAAATTAGGCAGAAAATGTAACCATGACGGTAACCTAGAACTTAAGCTGAATGAATATAGTATGTCAGCAAAAAGTCACTGAGAAATGTAACCAGCTTTCTGAATTCCACAACCTCTCCCCTCAGTCCCTCCAAAACAGAGGCATATTCAGAGATGGATACTTCTCCTGACCCTATGAACATGTATACAAACATTTTATAAAGCTGGATCAAGGTTTTATTTTGTAGTATTTCTTCCTATTCTGAAGTATACATAAGCCTTATCTGGATCTTTCAAGAATCTCAGGTCTGCAGCATACGACCAACCCCCCAGAAATTTGAGGCTCACAGCTCTGTACGTCAGGTTAACCATTAATAAAACAAATACTTGATGTTTAAGAATTTACGAGTTTCAATGTACAAATCTGTTCCAGTTCATGAGCAGTGATACACCAGTATAACTTCAACAAACAGTTTAAGCAGTGATTTGTAATTAGCACAGTTCTAGTTTGACACATTTTATACATTTCAATTTTACATTTTGCTGGTAAAACATTTACTGTGGGTGAGAAAGTACCTGTAGATAAGGTATGCTCTCTGCTATCTTGTTTTCTGCTTTCAGGATGAAGCCATAATGTACTTTGGCAAAGCCATCATTTGGAGCCAGACTTAGAACCTGTTTGAGAGCAAATGAATTAGATAGACCTGTATGAATTTTTGCAAATTAACAAACCTGTGTACTCACTACTAGTTAGTAACACAATGGTATTTTCTTCCATTACTGACTCTCAGGCAAACCCTTGGCTCGGCTTTACTTTCTTTTCCTCATTCACTTTTGTGCTTTCTCCAGACAAGCCAAACTTTGAAGTCTCAGAAGTAAAATTATTTCAGCAGGAGCTGCTTTATTTTTCAGTTGTTCATCCTTTTCTATACTTCTCTCTTGAGGTACAGCATGCTACATTACAGAATTAAAGCCACCATTAACACCTAAGTTACTTATTCCAGGTTTGACTAATCTGGAGGAAAGAAGCTACTCTCGAAAAAGTCTCCAGCAGAAACACACCCGAAACAGTTTTAAATTAGACAGGTTTCCACTGGTGGCAAACTAGTTTTCACAAGAGAAAATACGTGAAGCACAGTGACTACAATTTAGAAAGAAGCTGTAAAGTAATGCCAGCATCGTGTGATGGGGATACACAAACCCTGGAACACCAAGGGCACTCTCAGCACAGGGGTAAACTGGAGCACTCTCTGGAGCAGTGTGCACTTTTCTGGCCATGAGAAAGAAGGTAATAAGAAGCCTACTGCAGCAGTGACTCAACGTGCTTTCACACTAGAAGGTGATGGATAAATTATTCTTGTGTAGTTGTGTACTTCACTCTTTGACCAAGACCAAGCACGCTAAATTCAGCTAAAAGATTCTGTACTTTCAACAAGATTCAGATTATATCTGAGTTACAAACTGGCCTAATTTTGCAGAATAGGAAAACTCACAGGTAAGTGCCCAGAGGGATATTTCAGGAGCACTATGCAAGAGAAAGATTTGTGAGTACAGGGATGGCTGTAGGAAAGGATCAGTGTATGGGGCACTGTTTCAGGGGAAGGAGGCATGAAGCTGGCCAACCTGAATTCTGAAACATGCACCCCCAACACCAGTCAGATAATTTAAGTGCATTTGGTCTGCCTCAGCCAAGGGGAAAATTAGAGAGAATGTCTTCATCTACTTTTCAGCTCTGCATTTCCATGATATATATATTCAATGTAATTGGTAGCTTTATGCAGTATCAATTACATGGTCAAGTTAATCTGTTTTTACACCTCTTCTCTCCTTAAAATAACGGTGGACAGCCTTATCAGGTTAGACCCTTAGTCTGTGAGGATCATCACAGGAGCCTGGCAGTCAGTGGAATTACAGAGGCTGATACCCACTCAATGTCTAGCTGCTAAATACAAAACAACAGACAGATGAGCATTTTCTCTTGCCTAAATCCATTTCTGAAGCTACTAAACTTATGCCATGGATAAAATGCCTGCACACATTACAGTTATTTTCCTCTACCTTTTCCAGTCACTGTCTGACATAATTTTTCAATCAAAATAATTACAAGCAAAATCCTAAGAAATTCTCTGGACCAATTTCTCTCTTTTCTCAAATCTTATCCACACCAACTACATCCAAGAAAAACCAAAAAAAAAATCACAGCAATGAGGGTATAAAATGTTATGAGTTAAAAACAGCAGCGTTTCACTTCTTTTCACAGGAAAGAGTTATTATGAAGGAACAAACAATTTGAGAATCTATCAGAAGTCCATAGTATGAGATATTATTAGGAAAAAGTACCACAGTAAGGATGACCTTGATCCCCAGTATAAGAATACACTACCACCTTTTGCATCTTATGCCTTTTGACTACAGCATTCTGTGTATGATTATTTTGATCCAAGAATCTGTACCTGCAGGGTGAAATGAAATGACTGACAGAAACATTTATTAGTCACATAATTTCGTTACAGTTTCCTTAACTATAGGATAAAGCTATCTGATTAATTAAGACAGAATAGAATTTTCTGTATTACGGTTCATTTAAACTATGCCGAGTTGCATTAAGGAATGATCTACATTCAGAGCCCCTAAAGAGAAGCGAAGAGATACAATCAGCAGAAATTACACTGGAAGTATTTAATGTAAATTGTATTACTCTGTTGCTGTTGCTGCATGCAATATTAATGATGTTTAGAAATAAGTTTTACTAAACTGCTCATAGCCCATTAAATATTAATCATGAATATAGAAATTAACCTCTGGGGCTATCAGTGGCTAATTAGCTAGGGCAGAGTACTGTATTAATGTGGATATTCTGGTTTTGGTACCTGAGATAGCTCAATCAGGGCTGGCTTATGCGTGCCTGTATAATGCTGCCCTGAACCATGCACACATGCCTCAGCATGGGGGCAGAAAAAGTGCTGTTAGCTGAGTAACCAGTCTTGCGAAGATCTCTTCAACTGTATTTTTTTATAATCTGTGGATGTTTGAACCAAAAATAGTTCTAAATTCTACCAGGACTACTTTTAAAGTTATGTTTTCTTTGAAAATACAAGTAGCTCTGAATTCTACTAGGATTACCCCTGACATTATGTTTCCATGTCCCTAAGTGCAATATTCAAAAGAAAATTATTTAATATTAGTGGCAAAACTGAAATGCTCTCCAGTTGGACACCATTTTCCATCAGTGGTTCAGCAAAAATTCTAGCAAACACAAACTAGGAAAGTGTATTTTGGGTAAGTTATACTATACCACACTACAGTTGGAAGCAAAAAACTCTCTTGGTCTGAAGCTCAGTGTTTACACATATTGCTTCTGTAGCTAAAAGAAGAAACATATATTAAAGACTTTTAAAATAAGCTGCTAAGATGTAACAAATTTGGAAAGAAAAATAGGAATTAACTGGAAAATAAGTAAACTGGTCATTAAATGTAAAGCAAAAGCAGAAAGTTTTCATCCACTAGGATTCCCTGGGCTTTTATTCAATTCCTTGGAGATGATGCAAGCTAGGGTTAGCCTGGTCTGAACTGGTATGCACTGTGATCCCATGGAAGGAACAGCGTCAGTAAAGGATTCTTCTGGTTGCATGTGCTCAGTCCATGCTTAAGACAGATCAGTAACATGGAACTGAGATTGAAATGTTACAGCAGGAAGTAAAGGTACCTTTTGCCCATTAATCTAGCATATTCCCAGGAAATGGGAAATTTGGAGTTTAAGTTCCTCTGCGGAGAAGAGTGTTTAACTGCTCAGGAGTTTTCCTGAGCAGCAGAAACAAGTACAACATACACAGGAATTTAGACAACCATGAATAAGACTAGAGGGATATCAACAAAAAGCTGAGACTTCAAGTTGAGTAACAGGTATGTTCTCTTGGGGATGTTTCCTGAACTCGAAGATGCCTGTGCTTTCTGCATTAAAGAACACTTGAATAAAATGTATGAACATCCTTACAGTGGGAAACAGAACCCAGGATTCATAAATATTGGAGGTATCTACTTTGCAGCACTGAGTTCATGCCCTTGTCTGTGCACTCTTAGCATTTTTTATATCAAAAGATTACAGAAGTGAGAAGGACTTAGTTACATTTCAGAAGTTTCCCGGTTTTATCAAAAATCATGGGAAGAGCAACGTCTCCTTGAGGCCGTCAGAACTACTATTCAGTTTGCCCCTTTCTCTACCATGCAGAGAACCTGAGCACCTATGGTAGGAGCTCAAAACTATATGCCAAGCACTTTTAAATATGCATTGCAACAGCTGAGCAAAGCACTCCAGAGCAGGCCATGTAGCCCCCAAGCAATCTGCCCAAAATCATGCAAGAAGCCTCCTGCAGAACCAAGAACCAAAGCAGGTCCACATGAGATTCTCCGTTTCTCTGGATATGTATTCTTTCTTAAAATCCTTAGTGTAAATTTGTCCTGAATCACAACAAAAAAATGACATTACTGTGTTGGAATTCAGCCTGAGGAATACCTAAAATATGGAGAAAACCACCATGATTTAAAAAAAAATAATCCAAGTCTTTTAAAAAAATTATTTGTCCTCCTTTTACAAGGACAGAACATCACTATGCTCTATTCTATTTCAGTGTTAGTGAACTGCAAAACAGAGTAATTACACTGGATAAAGAAGAATGGAAAACAATACATTAAAAGCACACCAGCTGCATATCTGTTCTTAATCAGAGCCCTATATATTTCTTCTGAAGTATATAAAACTCAGTATCAAAGTAATTATACAGCAAATTCATGACCTTCCGCCATGTACAAAAATCCCTGTGATTATTGAGAAATTCTAACAATTATGTTGTTTACAGCAAAACACTGAATAATTGCAAAGGAAAGTCTTGCCCAAAAGAAATATTTTTTCTCAAATTTCTTGCAACTTGAGTAGCAGGTTTGTTTAATAAATTCTATCTTTAAAAGCCAATGTTTCCAATCCTCAGAAATTTTGACAGCAAGCCAAAAGTTATCGGACAGACACATTTTATGGAGGGACATAAAAAGTAGCCAAAGTAGCAAAGCAAACATTATTCTGGCAACCTCTGAGACTACCAGAGGAGTTTGAGGAAAAAAAATAGTATTCCTAGTGTTTGGCTCCTGCTTCCAACACAGGAATGTAGTTGAACATCCTCCTTCTTTTTGAGAAGCTACCAGAGATGAGAATCCCTTCTGACTCCCAGATGTGGGGGATGGAAAACTGGGCCTTTATTCTCAGGAGGAGGCAGTAATCCTGCTGATCCCTCTCCAGCCTCCATAACCAGCCAATTACCAAGCCTGTCCTACACAAACCCCACGAGAGTGCCAACATCAACAAGACCATTCCTGGTCAGGTGTGACAATTTCTGCTCTACCGATGATGTCAGACTCCACATCTGTCAGACAGTTTCCAGATGTTAACAGGGTTTCTAGATCACAGGAGGAGAGTGGCCTTTCCTGGCAGTGAAGTTTCCCCAGCCAGATAACCATAGTATAAGGCAGAAGCATAAATCCAATGAATTATCCACACTACAAACATCAGGAAAGAATAATAGATATTAAGCTGCCTATAAAAAGATGAAAAAACTAAGGTTAAATAGCTTTGTGAGTACTGATCTACTTGATCACATGGTTAGACATGCTGTTCCTGTAGAGAAACTGGCTTACTTCTGCTTTCCTTGTCTTGAAGAGTGCTTATCTTTTTTTATGGTATGCATTACATATTACACATTACATACAACACATCTAGATGTGTTGTCAATATATTCCAAATCTGACTACCAGAAGGTAAAAAGATTTCAATTATTATTAAGCATATGGAAATAATCTGCATTCCTCTGTCAATGAGGAAAAATTTAGCATGACAGTATCAAGACAATATGAATTAAAATTAAAGGATGACTGCACTAGGAAAAAAAAGTATCTGTATTAACCCTTCAAAGTCTCACATGTGACATGTTTAACAACTAAAAAAGTTAAAATCAATCAATCTTTCAAATGAACATAGGAATGTAAATAATAATTTTCCTTGGCTGGAATGGAAACTCACCTCTTCATATACTTTCTTGGCATTGCTATTATCTCCTATCAAGAGGTAACCAACACCAAGGTCATTCTTGAATGAGGTCTCAGTGGGAAACAGCTGAACCAGTTTCTGGAGAGTAACCAGGGAACCCCTCATGCGACCTGATTTGATTGAACAAGACTTAACTACAAGAGCAGATATAAGAAACACTAGCAAGACATTTACACAACATCTAAGGAAACACAAATCAGAGGCAAGTGCTCCACTTTCACTGACCATCAAGAAGGAAAACCTTGTGCAGACAGGAGCATATTCAGCTGCCTGGCTGTCACTGGGGGTGTAGCTGTACCAGGAGTATTTCAGGGCATCACTGCAATCACGCAGTGTTATGGCAGCCTCTTGTGGAGAACCCTTCACACTGCAGAAGTAACATTATTTAAGCTTTGGTTGCGCTGTCATCCACTGATAGCAAAGCACTGGACAAAACTAAGTAAATATATAATAATAAACTTCACCTTAATTAATTAAATTAATTTCTAGTGTTAAGTAATTGTTGTACTCTACTTCCACAATGAAATTCATCACGCTTTATGTGCTTAAAATTAAGTATGTTCCCTGACTCCCTAAATGAGGTCTTGCTAAGGAAGAGCAAGATCAAAACAACTTCATATTAAAAATACAACCCATGGGAACAGAACTCTCGATTGTGCCTCAAATTCTAATCAGCACTTCTCATATGTCACAGAAGTGAGATCTAGAATTAGAATCTAAACCTAAATCTTGGGGATGTTATCCCTGTGTTCAATTCCATTCTTCTCTATGTTTACCGAAAGTTTATTCTCAGTATGTTTACTCTACTTATGCCAGTAATGTCCTCTTGATTTTCTTCAGCTTCAGTAGAAAAATAAAAGTTTCTTCTTTGTCTGTCAATAAAAATTTTTGACATCTCATCATAGCTCCTCGTAGCATCTGCTGCAGCTTTCTACAGGCCCTATTATCATAAATTATAGACACTAACTCCCTAGAAAAATTTTAAATAACGTAAAAAATGGTTTTAAGTTAAGACACTAGGAAGACAAGTCCTACTAAAAATTCAATAGAATTGGCACTTCTAAATCCTTAGTGATCTCCTGAAATCCTTGCTCACACTTCTGTAGTTTTTATACCGTCCTCAAAACTTACCAAGGAACTGCTGCCTGTCTGCTTCTCGCTTCAAGCTCAGTTTTATCAGGTCTGAAGGGACATTTGGCAGACTAACCACCTCATCATAGGTGTTGATAGCTTGTTGCAGCATCTCATTGCTTCTCATTTTCTCAGCTAAGTCATCTTCAGACTAGAAAGAATCACAGAATCATTATTAGGACACATAATAATCCTTTAGATGAAAACCCAACTGTTTTCTTACCAGGCAAACTATGCAATTGTTAGACTATGTGTTGTGCTTTATGGGAAAGCACACTAGAATTACCATTAAATCTTGTTACCTACCAACTGTTTAAAAGGAGAAGTACAAGAAAATTTGCACCTAAAACCTACATTATCCCAGATTTTTGATTAATATTTGTAGAATTCATAATTTCTGCTTTCAAAAATAGAAGCAATCTGTTTTAACAACATAGAAGAAACGCAAATTTTGCCTATGGACTATTTTTATACTAAGCCTCACTCTGGAAGCAATACACAGATCAAAACACAGCAACAAACATTTTCATCTATTCTGACACAAATTTATTTACATTCTTTCTTGCAAAATAAATTAGGAATTGCCTTTTGCCTTGTGTATGTTGATAGAATATGTACCTTAAAACTCCTTCAAAACTTAAACTTGTTCATCAAATTCAGCAGCAGACCTAAGGATGTATGAGCTCTCTACAGTGAAATCACAGCTTCAGTGAATCTAACAGAAGCTATGACTGATCTCACCTGTGGTAAGGCATGTTCATTTGCTTCCATAGCTGAAAATGACTATGTCTCAAATGCAGAATTTTTGAAGGCTTACTTTAAATTGTTTCTATAAATGCATGCATTTTCATGTGTTTAACGCATTCTTCCCAAATACTTCTGTATTTATTGGCTTATGTTCTTTCTTAAGACAAGAGCCAGGGAAGATGCATCACAAGCATGATGGTGCAGAAGCCGTTGTTCTATTTAAATTCACTGTTGCATCAAACACACATTAAATGAAATTGCTTCATCTGTGTTAATTGCTTTAACTGTGTATGTTATAGCAAGTACCTGAAATCTTCTTGCACTTCTGTCCTTTAATTTTTTTCTTGAGTTGCTTTAAAACTTAGTATTGGAAATACCAAAAAATATGGTTATTCAGCCAAACAGTTCATCAAGCAGCTTCCAAAGACAACTTCAGAAACCAGTTTTAAGCAAAAACTTATTTCTTCTGATGTACATTCACTAGGAAATTTATTTTTCCTTTTTTCAAAGGAATTGCAGGGCAAAGAATATTAAAGATATATAACGAAGAAGCAAAAATTGTAAGCATAAAATCTGCATAACTTCACCAGTATAAATCATATAAGGAGGTTAAAAACCTATCTATTGTTCTTTTCAGCTGTAAAGATGTCATTCTGTAGAGTATTATTTTATCTGGCTCAAGTGCAATCCAGACATCAATTAAAGATTTGTTCATATTTCTGAAAAACACACCAATAATGAAATCTTTTGCAGATTTTTTTTTAAAACAGTTGCCTTTTAAAGCCATTAAGAGATCCAGAAAAAAAATCAATCCTCGGGTCTTATTAAAAACCAAATCTACAAAATTAGCATGTAATGTTGGTTCATGCTTCAGAGAAATGGAGAACTACACTTTTGTGGTGAATTCTTGACCTTCTTTACCTTTAACCTTTATGGCCTTTAACCTTACCCTTCTCTGCAGTTTTACTTTTAGTTAGTGATGAGAAATAGCAAATTTAAATGAATTTTGTTGGCATGAATACCCATTTAAAAATAATACTGTGCTACAATGCAAATCTTAAGAATAATTCATCATCTGAACCCCACGGTTTTCCTATTCCTTCAAAGAGCTTAAACTTACACATAGTGGATTCAATTAAATTATGATTTGTAATATTAATATGATTGTTCAGCAACACTACTAGTATGAACTGCCAAAGGCTACATAAAATGAAATCATCATAGTTTTTATATACTCCCAGAAAGGGCATCTAATTATTGCTTCAGATATTGGTCTGTATTGACCTTTCATGGATACTAAAGTAGTAGTGGGTGACTACGAATTATTGTAAATGGGCAAATGAAGTTGGGTCACTGAGATGGGAATTCTGAATGAGAATAAACTTCACAACTGGCTGCAGTGACCTGCCCTTCTCCCTAAAACCACTGAGGAGGCAGGAAGCATATTCCACTAGATATAGTGAGATTAGATTTAGATTTGTAAAAAATGAAAAATATTAGAAGTGTAACTTAACAGAGATAAGTCCATCACATGTATGAACCAAGTGGTCTCCTGCTGTAAAGAGGCAAAGAGTTCAGCAGACTGTCACCACAGAGAGCACTGAAGAATTTGGTCCAGTGTGTATCAAGTGCTTGTGTGACAGATTTTTGGATAATCATGGGTTTGGTTTTAGCATGACTATTATTAATCAAGTGGAAACTGGTTGTGACTCCAAGTCCTCATCAATTGTCTAACAGCATAATTCCTTCCTAAGTGAGGGCTTCACTTTGTTCATCTTGATTAACATGAGTTCAAGGAGTCTGTTATTACTTCCAGTGCAGCAGGATTATCCTACTATTTAGGAAATGCAAAGATTATTCCCTTTTGAGACATCCCAACACAGCCTCTAAAAATATTATGAATGAAGAGATTATATTCTGATGCCTTCTGGGTTTTGGGCTTTTGGCTCCTTTTTTTTTTTTTTTAAGGGAAATACCTGAAACATAATTCACTCCATAACTAAAGCTAATTAAGCCTCCTTGCCTAAGAATTTGTGCTCTTTATCCTTTAACACTCTCTCTATAAAAACTCCAAATCCTCTTCTCTATTCCCACTAGAGCAAAAAGCAGCACTTATCCCAGGCTAACCGATGTGTTGATTTACCAGCTACAGCAAATAGTATGTAACAGCTAAGTTCTGCCTGTTGTTCCTGCACTGGGCCATTAGTTGGTATTTATCTCCTGCCATGCACCTGACAGTTCTTCTGAGATCTAGAGGAGTACCTTATTTTTTTGTTATTTACAATACTTCCCATTGAAGTTCCACAAAAGCTGACAAAGTAATTGGGGCAGGATAGTTGACTGAAAGACATACAATATCACAGATCACATGATTCTTTTTTTACCTAGGAAACCTCCATAAATGTATAAATTAATACTGAATGGTGTTTATAAGTCTATTGGTAAGATAAAATGTTTATTTTAGCTTTTTTCAACACCTATTACTTTTTTTTCTAAGTACCTGTGCTTTCCCGTATCTTGCTCGAGGACTTTGTGGATATTGATTCACTAATGCTTCAAAGGCCCTTAGAGCTTCTTCAACTTTCCCCTGAAAAGTAGAGATATTTATCAGCGATTCTCTCTCATAAAAATGCTGAAGGATGCAGAACCTAATAACACATTAGTTTCACAATTAAAGAACAAACACAAAACAGTGCAGAATGGATCAACAGCTTTCACTCATACTTTGGTTGGGACTGCCTTCTTATTTAAGAGAAGTTCATTGTCATTATTTATGAAACAATACAATCTACTTTCCATGGTTAAAATTAATAGCTTGGTTTTTTCCTATTTTACTCACTTTCCCTTTGTTGACTGGATAAAATTCTGAGATGAAAACAAGCTGTCTATATAAAAATATAAAGATCCTACTGCTAATAACAAGTTCCAGACCAGATATAATAAAGAATAGGAAGAAAATTCTAGACATAGGTGGAAATTTTCCCTCTGCATATCTCTCATGATGAACAGTGTCAAAACTACAGTTCTTCTAGGGGAAATTCTGTAGACTCATCCATACTATATTGCTGTTTCCTCCAATCTTTTTGCATAACAACATCCCTGAGAACATCTCACACAAGTCCGAATGGAACTGTGGTATTCTCATGATGGATATTGATCTCGTGATGGATGTTGAATAGCAAGTACAGATGGAAGTTGAGAAGAACCAGCCCCACTGTTAAACAGGTGCTAAGCACTGCTTGGCAAGATTTGGCAATAAACCTTGCTGCCACTTCCACCTCTTTACAGCTTTATAAATATGAGTGGGCTATTACACACAACTGCTTTGCTATCTACAAATATTATATATGTCTGATTTGTTCCTAAATTTATCCTGGTTCCTACATGACATGCATGACTATCTAACTAACCAAGAGACACAACAGGAAAACAGTCAACAAGCTGACCCTACAGGCTCACCAAAATTTCTATTACACCTTTTTCTTATTAGCCAATTGCTTAAGTAGCAAGAAGCATGAAAATTCCTTTTGTTTTTGTATTCTAACATGTAAAGAAGGCTTGTAGTGAGGAACAGCAGCAGTGGCAGCCGGAGGTTAGTGCTCTCTATGCAATAGCCCTCCAGTCCCATCACAGACCTACCAGAACTCTGGGGCTGCAGAGATGGCCTGATAAAGTCAAAACTGCACAGTGTGTCCCTGAAAATCAAGAATAATCCCGCACATTCAATGACCAAATTGGTTTTTATTGTACTGTACTGAAAATAGTGTATCTTCTCATCCACCTCAAATCTAGGGTACAACAAAGACCTGCAGTTGTTCTTTATGTGCTAGAACTGTCAGACATATCAGAGTTTTAACAAGAACTACATTCGAAAGACTTAGTCTCTCATTTTTAACAGCCACAGTCTTGCTTCACTATTTAATCTCTATTTAATCTCACACCTGGAAAAGGGACATCTCTGCAAAGGTCTTGTTTTCTGAAATACTCAAATAAAAGTGTAAAATTGGAAGCATAAGGGGAGATGACTGAAGAGCTTGTTTGCTGTTGAGGGGGTTTTTGTTTGCTTTTCACGGTCAAGTTATTGAATTCAGAACTACCCAAACTGACTGACTGATATTAAGGTCTTGCTGCCACTGGTGAGAAGCAGGAACATCTGTTTCATCCTCTAAGCAGCTGTACAGCAGCAGGGGCACTCTCAGGACGCAGAATCTCAACAGAAACAACACCTACTTCAACGATCTGCACCTGAGGCTCATGAGGCATCAGAACACTTACTGAGAGATCCCTGCTAACACACACAAAGGTCTCCAGTAACACTTGACTGCAGTAATCAATTGGACAAGAGTGATAGGACAGAACTAACCCTGGTCCATGTGATCCATTTAAGCAGAAATTCAATGATGAAGGTATGTATTTTCAAGGTTAACATTGAGCAAACACACATGAACAGACATACACCTCTGACTTTAAAAAACTTAAGGTAAACTATCAGCAGAAATTACACTTGAAGGACAAATATGCACTGAATATTTCAAGAAGTTGATTTCACAAAAAGTAATCTAAAATTCGTTCTCCCTTTTCCCAAGTTTTTCATTTATTCATTTTTGTCCACTGTGTACAGTCCTGAGTGAAACATTCAAAACTTACTTTTTTACGTAGTTTTTCTGCAGCATCTAGTTCAGCTTTAATGGTCTTATCAAACTTGTTTAAGAGCTTTGGCTTCTTCTTCTTTTTAGCTAGAAGATTCAACAAACAGTTCATTACTTCTTTCGTATTTCAACTGTCTGGAGTAACACTTAGTTAGGGACTGTGCTGGCAAAGTGCATAATTTTCAAGTAAGGCAGTTTCAAATTACACTGAAAAACAGTGATTTACACACTGATTTCTTCCTTATTACAATCACAAACTCCTATAAGAAAAAGCAAACTTCAGTCATTCAAATTGAATAACTTGGCAGTTAAGTTTAGAATAAAGCATTTTTCATCACATTACAGTCAAGGATTTTTTTTTTCCAACTGGTTCAATTGACATGGAAGAGCTAAGGGAACTATTATTTTTCCACATTTATATGGTGTCGCGAAAAACATGATCATCAGGGCATACTAGTCATTTCTGAAAGTTGGGACTATATACATCTACTTCTTTGCCTAGAGCAATCACTGAGGCTGCATCTGGAGTGCTGTGTGCACTTCTGGGCTCCTCAGGACAAGAGAGACATGGAGCTCCTGGGGTGAGTTCAGTGGAGGGAAATGAAGGTGATTAAGGGACTGGAGCATCTCTCTTATGGGGAAAGGCTGAGAGAGCTGAGCCTGTCCAGCCTTAAGAAGAGATGACTGAGAGGGGACCTCATCAGTGTGTATAAATATCTTAAAGAGTATGTGACAAGAGGATGGATCCAGGCTCTTCTCAGTGCTGCCAAGCAATAAGACAAGAGGCAACAGGAAGAAACTGATGCACAGAAAGTTCCACCTGAACATGAGGAAGAACTTCTTCACTGTGCAGGTCACCAAGCACCGGAACGGATTGCCTAGAGAAATTGAGGAGTTTCCCTCAGTGGAGATAGTCAAGAACTGTCTGGAGGCAATCCTGTGCCATGTGCTCTGCGATGACCCTGCTTGAGCATGAAGGTTGGACCAGATGACCCACTGTGGTCTCTTCAAACCTTACCCATTCTGTGATTTTAGAAGAGTTCATAGAAATCATAGTTACTCAGGTTAGGAGGGACCTCAAAAGTCGAGTACTTGAACTTCCTGATGAAAACAAATTCAATGCTGAAATGTCACGTTAAGACCCCTTTACGTGATCAAGTTTCTACAGCTTAGTAAGCTACCACACGGCAGTAGAACAGCACGGTGTGTAGCAAACCAGCCTTGAAACAAATTGTGTTAAGTAAATTGCATTCAAAGCAAATTTAAGTAAATGGTGTCAATTTAAACAGCTATTTACTTCATAGCAGTTTACTCCTAAACAATGTCTACTTGGTTGCATTAAGTAAACTAGTTCTTAAAAAAATGCAAGTACGCTACTGAAAGGATATGACAGCAGGCAACTGGTTTCCTCCACATTTGCTACAGCTTAACTCTGCACTTGCACTTTTCTGACACAAGTAGGGGAAATACATGTGGTCTGATAGAAGTCACTACTAGTTATGTATATCTGTAATTAGTAGCATGGTTTTTTTGTTTTTATTATGCACTACTGCTTTTACCCCCTCTATGGAAAGCAAGTCATTAAAAGCAGGAAAAGAAGTAGAATCACTATTTCCTTTGTAGAAATTTAAATAGGGAATGCTGTAACTGGTATGTGTAAAGTTTAAAGCAAACATCTTACAGTTTAGCATCACATGACTGCTGCAATGCTGTAGCAAGTATTTTGGATAGCAAGTTATTGTAATTACCCATGTTTTATTCTGCTTCCCAAGTCCTCAGGTGCACTGTTCAGGAATGACAAGAGCCACCACATGCTACTGGAAGCTCTGCTTGTGACTGGTTAAATGACATGGTCTCTCTGAGACTCTGATCCTAGACAGAGTTTTAGGCAGACAAATCATGTTGTCTATGTTAAACCTCAGAGAGAGACCAATGCCTTGGTTAATGCTAAACCAATAGTAAGCCCATCCAGTCATTAGAGGATGTCATCAGTCTGATCTTCTTCTGTATGGAATGAAAAATAAATACCGTTGACTAATTTTGTTTTTTTCTGTGTAAGACTTTTACTGTTCAACGCTGAACTCAGATCTGTGTAAGAGTTTTTCTTGTATTACCTTCTAAACTCTTCTGCAGTATTGGTACCCACAGTTGAATAGAAGCTATTGCTTTTCAGGACCAGGAGGGGAACAGAATTTAAGCTATCCTACTAAATTCCATTTATTTATTCACAAAGGTTGTATAAAGCTTTAAATATAAAAAATGTATTACGATTCATAAACAAAAGGTACTAAAGCAGCAATGCATTAGAATTATTATATCTCTGTTAATTCCTCTTCTAATTGTAAGGACCGTAACTTTCCATGACATTAGCTAACAAGAAGAAGAAAAAAAAACCAAACCAAAACAGAACTGTCCAACATTTATGAGTTTACTCCTTTTACAGGATAAACTAACAAATAGCGTAGTTTAATATACTGGTTTTGCTTCCCTTGCTTCCCTAAACGCTTTCAAGTTTTTTATTGTAACCTGATTTGAAATCAAGTATTTATACTGAAGCACACAGTAACGCTCTTAAGGAATGTAGTTATCATGGAACTGCACAGACTAAAGAGAAGTGATGCATTTTTCTCAATAATATAGATGTTTCTAATGTCTTTTGTTTATTCCCCATGGATGACGTAGGAGAAATGCTTTCCAATCTGTCGCTGATTCCGGTCTTTCTTGTCTTACTTTACTATCCTCTATTTCACAGGAAAGCAATGTCTTTACTGCCTTTTCATGCATTTAATGATAATAATGGTTAAGGAGCACAGCACTGGCTCTCTTCCAAGCGTTCACACCCCTTGAATCCAGTAAAATTCACAGAACCAGCTCTTATTACAAGTGCAAGGATCCCTCCACCCCAACCCTTCAGTCCACAGTGACCAACAGGTATGGTGAGGAGTTTCTCACATAATGTCATTGGGCCTGAAAAGAACAATCCATAACACACAAAAGCTGTGTTGGGTTTTATATTTGTTATTTTTCTTTTTAAAAAACACGCCAGCTCAGTTTTTCAAGAAACCATTGCTGTTTCTAAGGCCTGGCTTGCTTAACAGCAGGAGTGGAAAAACCCAGAAGCATCAGCTCAAGGAACCAATGAAAACAAGTCATCTTAACGACCTTTTAGGTTCATTTTGCTCTTAGCTGCCATGTGAAACTGTCCTTCATTGTTAGCAAGAAGAACGAGGCATGTCAGCTCCTCTGGGTACAGCATCTGGGGAGCTTCCAACTGGATATTGCCACCAAACACTTGGCTTAGTTTCTGTTCTCTAAATAACATAAAATGCAACTAAAATGTTAATTCTCGGTTCTTATGGCATGAATTAAAATCTTTATCTAAGGCTGGCCAGCTACACAAGAACGATATTTCAGTGAGACAGGACAGCTCTTGGTCATCTTCCTAGCCTTCAGCACTCATGGAAAAACCGAGTCATTTGGTCCTTCTTGATGCCATGATGATTTTTTGCTTTTTATATATACCCCTCTTATATACCCTTTCATATACCCTTTCATACGGCTTTCATGTATCCTTAGTGCTTTTAGCCCACATACTTGTAGTTCCCTAAGTCTGATAATTAGCTTAGACCCAAAGTTCTGTTGAGCCAAGAGACTAAACAGCTTGGAAACATTGCAGCTGGGGGTCAGAAAGCCCCAGACACCAAGGTCCTCTCCAGAACACATTCTGTAAACCAAGATAGGCCCATCCAGGGGGAAGGTTTCTCAGGACGGGGGCTTCCCTTGAGCCTCTCACTGGGGAATTTTTGATAGATACGTTAATTTGCAAGGTCTATAACTGTATACCCGAATCATCGTGTGGGTGCATTTTCGCTGTGCATCCTGGGGTGTATTTTCGGTGCATTCTACCTGGATGTGGGGCACCTGAGGATCCTTAAATAAATACCGAGGTAAAACCCTTTTTTCCCCTCTAACCCTGTTTGGCTTTTAATTCTAAGCCCAGGGAAAGGCATCATTCTCAAACCCAGTAAGCATGGCAACAGTGAGGTTCCTTTGAGGCAAAGGAAAGAAGCTTTCCCACCCACCAAAAAACTCCCACTGCCTGTGGGACACTGTCTCTGCAGTTCATTTGAGTTTAGGAGAATATTTGAAACAGCTCAGGAAAAAAAAGTAAACTAAAAAAGTAAATAAAAATCTTACAAGTCTGTGGCACTAAGATACAGTATCTTTCCCTTCATATCCAACTTGGGTGATGCATTGGAAGAACCTTTTTGCTACCCTCCATTACAGAAAAAAAGTATTATCTTCCTATTTCCAGTACAATTACATATCAGCCCCAGACCAGCAGGAGATCAATATAAAAAGCTGGAAAGGAGCTGTTAACATAAATATTATTCATCTGCTAGGCACCAATACAACACAGTAAACATTATATAACGAGCAATCATTTTCATCTCCCATTCTATTCCTATGTTAAAGTATTCACCAGGGAGCTTTCAGTGTAACCATCAAGCATTCCTCTATATTAACCAGATAGCCTGCTATCTCCCTGCAGGGGTATTTTAATAAATTATCCATTGCCTCCTTCTAGTGCAATAATCTTTTAGCAGATGCGACCCAATATATTAAATTCAATGATACAAAGAAGTTAACTTATCTGTTTTCAGAGGAAAATATATGTAATTTTCTTCAATGACAAATTCACCGTATCGCTGAAGTCGTGCATGATCCCACAATTGCTTGGGTGGGTGGTTTGTAGTCCAAATCAAGTTGAGCATTAAAATAGCAATAATCCTTTTACGTATCATACTGTAGACTTTCAAGAATAATACAGAGGATTTTCAATGATAGCCTTGGATGTAAGAACAGGCATTCTATCTAGGACTGCTGTCATAGAATTCCTGAAGACTCCCTTAGAGAAAACAGTTTCCACTGAAAAAGCAGCAACCTAGGAAGAAGTCTTACAAGAAACTCTATGCTAGTTCTTGTGTTGGAGAATAAACAACTGCCAGTGATGACAAGCAATCTCACATCTCACTTACGAAGATACAGAATTAAAAAAAAATAGGAGAATATTTCGGAAGTAGCAATGTATTACATTAAAAGTACAGTAAACTTAATAGCCTGTCATATCATCCAATGAAAGTTGATAAAATATTTCATATAACTGTTTTGGCATACAAAAACTAAAATACCAGGCATATTTTGGTTTTATGTTGAAAAGCACCTTGTCATCACCAAAAGCAGTGACAGTCTTATTTCTACAAGGGACAGAGAAATTATTTTTGAATAATAATGAACACACTGCTAGATACTCTTCAGACCACAAGAGAATCACATCAAAATTAAGGAAAAGTAACCAAATTGTTAAACATAATTTAATCACTTGCTCTTGAAGAATGGTTTAAAAATATTTTGTCTTTAATTGGGGTGGGGAGAGGAGAATTAATAAGCAAGAACAAAGGGTAAAAAAGGACGAAATAAAGAGTTTGCCATGGGAAGAGGGGTACACACTGCTCTGTAATACATAGATATAGAGATGAAAAGAAAAAATTATTTTCTGTATCATCATAGTCAGGATAAGGAGAAGAAGGCTTAAAATAGCTGTAACAGAGAATTTGGCTTGAACATCTGGAACTACTATCTCTGAGCAAGCACAGTAGAACAGGTTCCTGAGGGCAGTTGTGGAATTCTAATTACTGAAAATTTGCAGTAACAAGATGTATAAGCATCTGCCAGGAACAATGCAAGCAGCTGATAAGGCCTTTGGTCAACTAAAGAGAGAAAGTAAGCTTTAGGGCCCCACCAAGTCATATGTTCTATAATTTCTGTAATATAGTGCTATATGTCAATGTGCTTTAGTGGCAGCATTATAGTCACACAGGTAACTTCCATTCCCTCATTTGACAATCAAAGAAATCCCCACAAAGCTCACTGTGCCCATCATCACAGTAGCTGAGATGCCAGAAGTGGACAAGCCAGTAATAAAGTATTGAAGCTCCAAAACTTTTCCCTATGCAAAATTTCACCTCAGTGCTATAATTTCAGAAAAGCCATAAGTGATTAGAAACACTGTCTTGAGATAGAAAGCAATCTCAATTACCACTGCTATTATTAGCTTTTTCTGTGAAAATAAAATACTAATAACATTCAAAAAATCAAGTTCTGTAAATCTTCATCTGAAGCAGATCTTTTTACCTTAAGTAACTGTCCAAAGAACATCAGAAAAATAACTTTGCAAACTCTCAATTTATTCACAGAATTAGATTTCTTGATACTTGACAGCTTTTAATGTGAAAAGCTGCCTGTAGATATAATAATCAAGGAATTAAAACTCTTCTAGAATTTCTAGACAAACATCCTCAAAAGATCAAATGCCTGTAAATGCCTGAGTAAGTGAGCAGAACCCGAGGTTTGAAATCAGTGAAAAATACCAAGTAGACAATTATGTTAAAGCAGTAAGTGCATCTGAACCAAATACACAGAGTAACAAGGAAAACAAAAACAGAGAACTAGTACATGGCAAAAAAATTGATTACATATGACCCTAAGTCCAAAGCAATAGAGAAAAAACTCATAGAAATGTCGCAAATAACTAGGAATACTACTTCTATAATGGAGTAAATGAATGCTCTCTAGCCTCCAGAGAAGTAGGAAGGGTTGTGTGTGTGAAATCTCTCCATTTCACATTTTCATCTGAAATATAACACCATCAGCCAGGCTAAGGAAAATCACATTCTCCTAAAAGAGAAAACACTGATGACCTGCCTCAGTAGATTGATATCAGCCTGGTACGTCAAAGCCAGAAGTGGACAAAAATATTGAATACTATCATGATTATCTTTCAGAATTAACACACTTCTTTTACCCTAGAGAGATGCCACACACTTGGCATTTTAATAGACAGCAACTTTTAAGTGGGTGAAGTTTATTTTCTACACTGTAAAGGCTTCAACTTGTTGTTTCCTGAAAAGACAATTTAAAAGATGGGGTATCTTTACCACAACACATAGCATGAACTGTTCTGTCCTTGCTGGCATACTCTGAGCCTCTGGTTAAAGGATACACGTAGTTTTCTTCCTGAGCAAAGTAAGTAGGAGGTAACATCACACTGCTATTAAAACTTCCAGAACAATTAGTGTGTGTATCTAAAAACCAGTATGCACTTCCATACACTTAACACAAATCCCACTCCTGTGCCTTGTAAAATACTGGGAGCAGATATTCCACAATTCTGGGATTTTATTCTGACCCGACATGCCAGGAAGGGCACCACAAACAGAGAGCTTGTTAGCTGATGTGCAACCATGATCAGGAGGAAATCTCCACTGGGACTACCTCAGGCAGTTTTCCACCCAATTTTGCTGCCCTTTTCTCCTTCTCCCTCTTTTGCTCTCAGTACTAATGATTCCCTTCCTAAGCCTTCTACTCCCTTTCTTATGTTCAGAGCCTAGGAAAACTGGTGGGGTGGGAGGGCAGGCTTACCTGCGGCGCTGGAGCTGACATTTTGAACCTGGTCAGTTCACTGAGAGCAATGACTGACAGCCTGGCTGGTCTAACTTGGAGTTTTGGGGGGAAGGTTGCCTTCCACACAGGATAAAAAGTCTTGCTTCAGTGTTTGGAAACTGATACTGTAGGATTTACAGTCAATTGAGAGGGGCCTGCTCTGTGATTATGAGAGTCCATATTACATATTAGCATAAGTATTTCTTGTTAAACATATCTTCTAATGAAATTTCTGGTTCCTCAGAAACGGCAAGACAGTAACATTACAACCTCTCTGTGGACTTGGGGAGAAACATGAGGATGGAAAGACATTACTCCCTATCTAACAAACCACCTCATAAATGTGGTTTGGTTCTTGTAATTAGATTTTTTCGTTCAGTTATTGATTCATTTGTATTGTCATTATAATGTTGAGGGAGCATTCCTGGTGGCTTCCTTGATCTTACATCTGCTATTACTCGCACGCAAAACAGAGAAGAGTTAGGACGCCAGTTTTAATTACTTTATAAGGTATAACAGATTCAAGATAAAGGCTGGTCTTTACAGCCACCTTAAGGGCACATGGTCCCCAGTTTTTTAATTGAAAAGTACACTGGAACAATCCTGCTGCACTGACTGTATGTTGTGCTTACCGCTAGCCAGAAAACTGAATGAGCTCAATGCAGGGGTTGGACAAAATGGCCTTTAAAGGTCCTTTCCAACCCAAACTATTCTATAATTCTATGATTTGTATCTTAAATAAAGTTTTAATAAAAGTTATAATTATTTAACTGTAGAGGGTATAACGGTATAGTTATGTCTCCTTATGATACTCTTATCTTTAAAGCTAATCTTAAATATAAAATCCTTTATGTGATGCAGTCTCATAAGTCACTTGCAGCAAAGGTTCCTCCTGTCACTTCTCTGTCTTAAACTCTGAAAAACTAAGGAAGCAATTTCCGGGGAGGGGGTCATAGACTGTTTTTTAAACACCCTCCTATCCCTGCTGTGATACAAATTCAGTAATAACGCTCTTGGCAACTTGTGAATGGCAACTTCTGAGTGTGGGACAATGACAAGTAGATACCGATGATCACGGTCTGTAGTTGTTTACCAACTAATTTTGTAACCTTTTCTTTCACTAATTCCCTTTGCCACCCACCACCACCAATACTACACCTTCCCAGTCCAAGTTTCAAAGTTTCAATTATGTTTTGAAAAACATACACATGTATTAGTAGACTTTTACTTGGAATTCAAAATTTGCTCAAGTAATTGTCCTCCCTCCTGGTACTAGCCCCATGTCATTACCCAAATTAGTTTTGGAAATTGTGCTGCCTCTCGGTGGGCACTTGAACGAGAATTTGATGATGATGAAAAAATCCTGTCATTGTCCTGTTGTTTGGGAAGCTCATTAGGAGAGATACAGAGAGTGTAAGTGATCTACTTGCTTTATGGGCTTCTATAAATGATAACTTAGAAGGTATAAAACCAAGCAACTGCATCTAGACAATTTAAAGCCAGGAGCACTATAATAATTAAAAGATCTTTCTAAATTCTACTGGTAGAACAGGCAAAACCACTATAATCAACTTATCTGGGTAAGTAATCAGACAATAAAAACTGAGGCATTTTAGGGACTAATAAAGCTGGAATCTAATGACTATAATAAATCTTTAGCTGCAGTTATTCCAGAACAATTTCCCTTGCAGTACAAAGTATTCTACAGGGCTTTCTGTATGAAATTATTGTTGGTTGGTTAGATGTTGATCATAAGAAACAACTGCAGAATGATAATTTTATTTTTGGCATGTATTTCCATCATTCACCTCTCTTTCACCATTAAGACTTTTGGCCTCACTCAAAGGCTAGACTCAAGCAATCCTCTGACAAACCAGAAAGAAATTTCTGCATTGACTTTCTATTAAAAAATGCACTATAATATTCTAATGTCCTATATATTTAGTTCAGAACGGCATTATGCAGCAGTTTTGGACATTGACAACTACACTTCTGTGTTGGTCATTCTGCACACAGCTCACAGATATTTAATTGCAGCCTGTATCAAATTTGCAAATCAATAGGTACTATGTATACTCATAAGTAGAGCTTGCAAGGGTGGAACTCAGCCCACCTAACTTGAGACGACAGTGCTGGAGGTGAGCTCACCATGTAAGCTCTTTCTCTAGACAACAGAGCTCTGGTGAAGGTTCCCAATGGAATTTAGGGGAAGAACTGATCTTACTCTGAAGCAAACCCCTACATCTAGTCAGAGGAACAGCACTTCAGCCTCCTCCGATTAGATCTCTACTGGTACCACAAGGGAATCCTATGTATCTTCAAAGGTAAATATCTCGAGTAAACAGTGGTAAATGCTGACCTGTTATCTAAAAGACACCAAGTGGCAGGGCCACTTGTGGAATGACACTGTCCTAAGCCTGGCTTACGTGTACTTCTGTCCCTAATGCAATGCAACTGAGTGTTGCAGGAAAATAACATTCATTTTTACTGTCGTGCTTTATCAGTTTTGAAAAGGTAAAATTATTTTTTATAGTAATAGTACCTATGCTGAAGTTCACTGTATGAAACAAATGTGCTCATAGCTGAAAATTACTTCTTCAGTTTTTATATCTGTTCACCAGTATAAATGAATATTTGATATATGTCCAATATAAATCGAAGTAGAAAAATTAGGCTTCTAACCTAATTTTTTTTTTTAGCCTGTGTGATCAAAAACACCTAAAACCACCACAGATCGAAAGACACCTTATGGATGTGGCATGTATGTCCTGCACCTGTGAAACCTTTTAAAGAATTATTTCTCAGATTCACCTGGAATATCCATTCAATTTCAATTACTTGTTTAAAGTCTGATTACATTCTTATGGAGAGGACAAAGAATCCACCTCAATTAAATATAACACAGAAACCTTGAAGCAACTGTATGTCAGAAACAAGTTTATTTTCATTTTTGTTTCTTTAGAGGACTTTCCAACGGGGAATTTTGTTAATATCAAAGAATTTCAGTAAGACTTCTAATAAACTTGATGGAATACTGTTGAATACTGAATTTTACATAATGATTAGGACACTTTGCTAATCAAGTACTATGTAGGTTGCAGCAGGAAAAATTACTCATGTTGTAAGAGCTACTCAAAGCTATAAATACTTTTGGCACAGAAGGCTCTTTGGAGCTTTTGTGCCCAAATGTCACAAAAGAAATGCAGACTTGCACATCAGAAGGCACTGTCAGAATCAGAAGCAAACCCTAAACCCAAGCCAAACATGAATTTTCAAATTCCCAACTCCTTAGTTTTCCAAGTTTTCTACATATACCAGTCACAGTACAGTATATTTTATAATACATCTCTCATTAATTTATTTCTGCATCTTATTAGGGCAATTTAAAATAAACCAAATCATTAGTACCTTATAGCACTTCCTATGATGAGCACATCTATAGCTACCCACTTTTAATGGAAGTGGAAACTTAAAACAGTTCAAACTATGAAAAAAGTTCAATAAAATTGAACTTGTACGAAAATCACACAAGCAGTGTAGTTATAAACAAAGTTCATTAAAAAAGATGCAGGGTTGCTTTTCCCCGTAGGATGCAAAATTTTATCAATTTAACCTGGAAAACAAAAGCAACCCCTTTTCCACCTTACAGAAATCCTGTAATCTGCAGTGGCGTTTATTTAGTTGCTATTTAAAAAGAAACAAAAACCACAAAGCACTTAGGGTACAAAAGGAAAGTAGCTCCACTTTGTCATACTTTCATGTCCTAAAGTTCTTGTACGTGCCCTGATTAATAATGGTGCATAATAGTAAGATTCTTACACAAGCTGGCATTTTTACCTATGACTGCTTTTTAACCATACTGGATGGCTCTTGTATGTCATTTTATTATACTGTTCTAACAGGTCAGTAAAAGCAGCACATAATGGTGAGTTTTTGCCTGCTATCAAGTATGTAAGTACATTGCAGTAAGATATTCCCTGCCAATAAATGGAAATGTACACATAATTGCCAAGCTTTCCAGGTTGTTGTGGTTGGTTTTTTTACTTTTTATATGTAATTCTTGCATGTGACATATTTAATACTTAAATAAAATGTTTAGAGTTTGTCAGTCCTAGAAACTTATGTTTAAAATACCAATATACAAAACCAAACCAAATAAACTGTACCAAAATTTTGGAAAAGCAGCATTCCTAAGTACTCAGTTTTGGGCCCCTCACTACAAGAGACATTGAGGTGCTGGAGTGAGTCCAGAGAACAGCAAAGAAGTTGGTGAAGGGTCTGGGGCACAAGTCTGATGAGGGAGCTGGTAATATTTGGAAGTGTTTAGCTTGCAGGAAAGGAGACTGAGGAGGGACCTTACTGCTCTCTACAGCTCCCTGAAAGGAGGCTGTAGTGAAGTGGGGGTTGGTCTCTTTCCCCAGTAACAAGTGACAGAACAAGATCTTTCCCCAGGTAACAAAGAGGCAATGGCCTCAAGTTGCTCCTGGGGAGGTTTACATTGGAGATTAGGAAAAATTTCTTCACTGAAAGGGTTGCCAGGCTGTCCTGGTGGTATCTAAAAGATGTGTTCCTTAGGGACATGGTTCAGCATTAGGTTATGAGTTAGACTTGGTGACTCTAAAGGTCTTTTCCAACCTAAACAATTCTATCATTCTGTTCTGTGACCAGGTAAGATTGATTGGAGCACATGGATGCCAGCCTTGGAAACAACCAAGTGTTTACCTACAAAAGCACATGCTGTCTGGATGTTTATTCAACTGCAGTTTATCTACATAAGATGTACAGGAGCTAAGCTTCACTGCTCTTTAATCTGATTTAAATCAATCCTCCCAGAAAGCAGAGTTTTGAATTTCAGAACAGAATGTTACTTTCAGACTTACCTTTTTCTGTTTTGTCTTGTTCAGTTTCTTTTTCACTTTTCCCTAGAACATTAAAAATATAATTTCACTGAAAAAAATTTATGTTAACATTTTATGATAAGAAAGAGATACAAGAAAATTAATTATTATACTCAAACCATAACTGAGTCAACAGGACTTTTTGTTTCATTTTATTTTTTAAAATAACCATAGATTTTTTTCTGAACTATATAGTTACCTAAAAGGTCTTTCCCTGCAGATGCTTCAAATATTACCTTATTGCTTCCATCACAAAACATTCCACTGAGTTTCCCCTTTAGATATTTAATATATTTTGTTGATATACACTTACAAGTGTGCAAGCTATTTCGCAAGTAAGAAAATCTGTTCACTAATTAAAAGCTATTGGGAACACGAGCTTAATACATACATCTGATTAAAATGTGAAAAACAAAATCAATTGACAACCTAAGCTGCATTTTTAGAAGTGACTTGGGCACTTGGAAGCTTTTGTCTTTCTTCAACTTTTAAAATAATCTAACAGGTGTTTTGCAAACATATGACTGCAGAGGTAGATGTTACCTAAGCATTAAGACAGTCTGTAGCAAAGGCAAACTAAATCCTGCAGAAAAATCACGTATGTGTATTTCATGAAGGTGGTAGATACATAAAGATCTTTTTTCCCCCCTCTAAACACTTCTTGATCCTGCCCGACCCTATAACATATAAAGCATCTTGCCTCACAATTCTAACACTGTTATTCTGTTTCCAATTCCAATTTTTTCCCAATAAGCTTCCAATATTTCCGCCTAATAAGCTCAGAGAACACTAAACACGGAGGTCTGTTGCCTTTTTAGCTAGCTGCCTTCCTCGTTAACATATACTGTCTAATTTTGAGGTATTCTTGTATATATAAAAAAAAATTTATTTAATTCCCAACTGATTAAGATAGACCTTGTCAGAATACTCAGTCTTCACTGTTTTTAAACTGACTGTTCAGAAGCATTATAGTGTGAATACAACCTTTAAAAATGCTGGAAAACATTGCATTTTTTCATGAAGAAACTGTATTATGCACACACGTGAAGTCAAATCTTTTAACACTCTAATTTCACCCTTTACTACAGGCTGAAAACTGCTGTTACTAAATGTATGGACACTAGAACTAATTTATATTCAGTACAAGGCAGAATGAGCATTAACTTGATTATATGGTAAATTAAATAAATATGGTCACGCTGAAAGTTATTCACCTCTTCAATTACATCATGAGATCTAGATTGTCAATTAAATTGAAAGAAATGACAAAAGATCTATAGAGTCAATTACATACTAAGGATAATTATTACTGTAGCAGTGTATTAATGAAAGCATTGTGCAAGTACTTCTTAAAACCCTGGCTTCTGTATTGTTTTGCCCATATCATACTACCAATAAAATGGTTGTATGTCATCTGAAACACTACATTTTAAAAAGAGTAATAATGCAGCCCCAGATGGAATAATAGTTTATATTTACAGTTGTCACACAAACCAGTTTATATACCCATATTTCTGTTTTTTGTTGTCCTATTGCCGTGACACGTCATGCTAGTTATCCACCCATTTTCCCTGTATCCTCTCCTTCATCAGCAACACTTGAGATTCTCACTAGGCCTCTTTACTTCATTCTAGCTCTCTTCACATACCCAGTTACAGCATCTTGAACATTGATGTTATTTCTGCAACTTCTTTGCCCTCACAGGAAGAGCAATGTATGACCTCCTCAGTCTAAAGCCTGCTCCTATCTCCCAGTTCTCGTCTGGCTTCACATTTCTTTGTTCCTGAGACTCACGCAACATATAACCTACAGCTCTCTATACCTATTTATGCACTAGAATCAGTTCTCCAAACTCTCAGACTTTTTTCAGTCAGTATTCTGCTAAATGAGTTGCCATTGACTACATCAAAGCCTCTCCAACAATCTTTAAATACTCCAGCTTCTCCTTCTAGGTAGCTGCTTTTGAAGTTCATCACAACTTGATCTTGTTAGCTCTGAAGGTCTCACCACACTTCACTAAGAATTCACTTCAGCATCATATGCCGTGCATATTGCTTTGTTCCTTCCACATTGATCCCTAGCATATTTCAACGGTGCAAAAGGTTTTAATTACACTATTTCTGACAAAGGCTTAAAAATGTGCTCTCTCAAAGACAAGGATATGACAGTAAATCCTAAGGCTATTTTTACATCAACTTAAAACAATTCTAGCTCAAGCAAACAAGTGAAAAAATCTTAGCTCTTCAAACCGCTCCCATCCTTTACTCAAGTTCTTTATTTCCAGCAAAATAAATCAAGATGAAAATCACTGACAAAACAGCTTTAGCTGATTTCTATAGGCTAGGACTGTTTTCACTATATAATGAATGCACCAGGGATTCCCATGAAGGTTCTACCAGGAAGAATAAATTTATTTTTCATATTACAATACAACTAAATATTTGACGGCATATGAGAATGACCCAAGTCACAATTAAAAATGTGTTTCAGACCTTGTAGATTTTATATGAATGTCAATCAACACTATAATGTACAATACAATTTATTTACAGATACACAATTTTTGAAACATATAAAATTACAAATGATGTTCAGTAAAATAGTTGTATTTTTCAGTATCTTTCCTATATCAAATCTTAGCCCTTTTCTTAACTTCTTAGAAAGAAGTGCCATGGTATGGTACCTTTTCAATTACAGAGAATGTTAGAAAGTCACTTAAATTGTAGTAAGTTGTCAGTATTTCCAAAAAAGCAACTGAATCCAAGATTTCATAGATTCACTGACATATAACAATGTGAAAATATAAAGAAAAAGGTAATCTGACTTTTTCTTAAACTACTATTCAGCAATACCAGATCATTAAAGCTATGGAGGTGTTTGAAAACTGAAAAGGTCAAGAAAGATTTTTGCTTTCACAGAAGTGCATGGACCCTACAAGATGCTTGATTTAAACTATGGACTACAACCATAATATTCTCTATGAAAAGTAGGTATATCACAACATTTTTGCTTGTTGAAGAGTGCCATCTCACCCATTTTAAATTACAAACAGAAATTATGTTTCACGAGAAAAATTCAGGCCAAACTGGTTGCAGAATGTTCATGCTCCAAAAGGACAATCACAACACAAATATAAAAAACACAGACCTTAGCATACTGCCCATTTCCTTCACATAACACCAGCCAGAAATAAAATTAATTTATTTTACTTGCAACTTCCTCATTGTAAATAATACTTTCAAATATATTTCTTAGTATTCAAATTCACAATTTAAAAAATAATATTAATTAGTGGCTGAGTCAAATATTTATCCCTATAGCTAATATCTACCACACTCAGGAATAAATAATGACACTAGAAAGACAAAGATGTTCTTCTGTGTTTTATTGCAGCCAAACATTAAAATGGATTAAATATACATATTTTTAATAGTCCACTTGACCTTGCTCAGCTTGGCATATTTTTGTAAACATGAAGCACGTAAAATCACATACCCAGTTACAAAATACTTAAAATTCAATCACAGCATAATATACTCTCACAGTCCCATAATTCTACAAATAGGCTGCCACTGTTATATAAAAAGTCCTCCACTCACCATCCTAAAATAACTCCCAAGATTCCTCACAAAATATGGCTTTGTAAAAATTATTGCTCTGCAATTCACAATCACAGGTAATTTTACTAGAATATCCCATCCCAAAACACATCACAGTCTAAGAGAATTATTGCTTTCCTGAAAAGTCTGAAGAAATCACTTTGGGACATCTGTATTTGTTGATCAGACGTAACACTCACGTGGAGTCTTACTGACATCCCAAACCCAAAAAGAGGGCAAGCATATATGATGCCCCTTTCACTACAAATGTAAGCATGTAAAACCCTGACTTCAAAACAGTGTTACAGAAATTGCAAATCTCCCTGTAAACCAAAAGGCAACCAACTGTTAGGGTTACCAAATTGATTTTTCTTTTTATAAATTTATCTTACTTTATTTCTCCTAAGCTCCTGTAACAGGCTTGGCAACTTCCTAAAATCACAGCAATTATTCCTGAGCCAAAAAGGAACACATGCAAAATATCAAAGAATAAAATATGTCTTCGTAATTGTGGAACAGCAGCACAGAACAGGTAAAAAGCACACCTGTTATTTTAAAACTCTAAATCACTCACAGTACCTAAATTTCAGATGTACCATTTTTAAGAGCATTCATAACTGTAGGTCTTAAATTTTGACATCGTATTTTTTGAAAGGTTGAATTTCCAAAGCTTTTTTTTTAAATAAAATTTGCAAACAAGTGTTTATGCAAATTTGACTTTTAAAATAATTTACTGAACATAAAGCCTATTAAAGCCAGCTTAATTATTTTGGTAGGCAAACCAAAACAGAATAATTTTACTGAATTCAACCTGACTCCAGCAACTCAGTCTTGTTGCAATCTCCACTGACTCCCTGTGAGGCTAGCATCTAGTCTCTAGACATTTTTGCTTGAAAAATCAAATGGGCATAAATAAAAAGTGCTAATTCATACATAACAGGTTTTTGAAAACTGTAATTTCATAATCTGGCCTTTTACTAATATAAATTAAACACACATTTCATATCTTGTTAGGGCATTTTAAAAACCACCTGAAATTCATGTAGTTAACTGTTGACATAACATCAGTGCAAAGAGATATAAGTCAAACTTCACAGCATAGTGTGTGCCTGATTAGTGTTTTTTAATAAAATGCAATTAGGCTGTATGCTATATCAGCAGTTATGAAACATTTAAAAATTCATAACATCATATGTTTCATTTGACCAAACTGCTCTGTACATACTGTATGAATCCACAACAAAAGATATATATTAAAATCTGAAAAAAATGTACTTGCTGCTACGTTATAAATAGAATATTAACAATTGCTTAAACAGTACATGAAATGCAGCTCTAAGTTGTAACTCTGTCACAAACACAGAAGAAAAATAATGAATTCACTAAACTTGACCGAGGGGAAAAAAAATATCAGACAGGAATGTAAACTAAACATCCAAGTGTTAAAAATGCTTACTAAAATGACAGTTGGCTAAAACCCATTTACAACATCTTAGTGTTCATTCCCCAAACCCTGAACTGCTTGGTAATTACATCATAAGGTCTATTACAACCATCTGCTCCCCTTTTGTAGCGTATGGTTAGGACTGGTCCTCCTGATGTAGGGACTTTTCTTTTGAAGCTTTAAGTATCTGAAAAAATAAGGGGAAATCTATATTAAAGGACCAACCAAAACACAACTTCCTCTAAAACAACAACAAAAAAATCCTAAATGCTAAAAAATGCAACTTTGTATCAGACCAGTTAATATGAAAAAGCTATCATTTCTAAGAGCTACCTTAATGAATATACACAAAGTTGCTGTATAAGGTGGGAAACAAACTTTTAAGTATTTTCTAGGCATTAAATCTTTTATTACCATATGGCACTTCATTTACCTTGTAAAGGATATCTAGGCCATGTTGCAAAACCATTTAAACATTTTGATTTTGGTTTTGGTTTGTTTTTTTGTGTTGGTTTGATTTTGGGTTTTATTTGTTAAAGTCAAAGACAATTGGAAAAGAGGAGCCAGGGAATGAGGAAAGGTCAAAGTTCTAAAGTGGAAACTTCTCTACACATAAGGGATTTCAGCAGTTGGTAAAATACATGTAGGGTTATAAAGATGTCAAGGATACAAGGTGAAGGGGGGGGAGTGGAACCACTCATAGATATTTTAAATCTAAACACATACAAGAGGGACCAAAATCCAAATACAGAGCATAATGGTATCCCCTAAACCCACAACGTCTCCCTTAAAATATGTGTCCAACAAGTACCACTCTATCACAACCACTGCAATTTATGTGCCAGTGTAAAGCAGGATCAGCCAGAAAACCTAAATCAGTAATATTTTAAGCTAGTTTATCATACCACTCAAGTCCATTAGTTTATAAAAATGCAGATTATAACTGCAGCTAAAGAAGCCTACATCTGGAAAAGAATACTGGCAATAATGCCAGAAGTAAACTCAGAACTGGAAAACAGTACTTACAGATACCTAAAGATGTACTTAACTAGTATGACCTTTATTGTGATGCGCCCTGAAGTCAAGTCAGCAGAAAACTTTTGAGGTGCACTTCAGCATATTCAAATCCCACACCCTGGTGATGTGAGAATTTTCCTCACAGTTCAATTCAACCTCTGAGCTATCTCCTGTTTTCTTTCCAAAACACCAAACAACTGCTCCAAACCCGATACAAACTGGTGCCACCACGCTTCAAATGCAGTTGCATGAACTTAAACTACCAAAGAATAAGGCATGTATAGTGACATTTCTGAATTTCTTTTACACTGGCTGAAGTTCTATTTATTGCTGCTTAAAGAACAGGAAATACTAGCTTTGAACAACTCACGAAATTAAATCACATAAAGAAAGAAGAAAGACTTCTGACAACAAAATCCTGCATACTGAATCCTCCATCACAAAGAAGATATAAAAAAAATCTCCAGTAAACATGAATGTCATAAGCTGAGAGGAAAATTTGAGAGCAATGTTGCTTTCAAACTGAAATATTCACTTTCAAAAAAGACAAGAGAATATACTTAATAGCAGGAAGAACTAATAATTTAATAAAATTTTTATTCATTGCCAGTAGTCTATGTCCTATGTTTCTTCTGTCAGTTTCCCAAGATGCTATTGAATTCTACTTTATGTGCTGAAACAGTATGATTTTTAGAAAACGTTAGAAATACTGGTTCTTCTGCCTTCAGAGTGGTTCCCACGTAACTACACAAATTGTAAGGATTCTTTAGTTAGTGCAGGCTCAGATTTTGAGCTGATCAAATTATTTTCATTTTCTACTTCCTAAACAAAGGATCAGGTACATTGTACTACATCTAATAATTACTTGTATCTTTAGTAACTGTCTTTAAAACACATTTTGGTTGATTCTCTCACTTTTTTTCCTGTGACGGGAAAAATAAAGTATAATTCATTCCTTCTAATGCTGCTGCTATTATGTGTTTCCAAAAGATATGCCAGGATAGACGTCCAGGTAATCTTGTGATTTCAATGGTGTGTTGCACTAATTTTGAAAACAATCACAGGAATCACAGGTAAAAAAAAGAATAAATCTAAAAGATTTATTCAGAAATACATACCATTTCAAAGTAGAACAAGCTATTTCTCATTCTAATAATGTTTGAAAATGGCAAGGAGTCTCTTAGTATCACAGTACAACAAAAGGAGAGAGGATAACCAGGTTCAATTCCACCATCTTATTTGCAAATATATCTGCAATCAAAGGAGTCATCATTCCCCTCTACTCAGCAGTGGTGAGGCTGTATCTCGAGTCCTGTGTTTGGTTTTGGGCCCCTCACTGCAAGGAGGACACTGAGGCGCTGGAGCATGTCCAGAGAAGGACAGACCTGGGGGTGGGTCTGGAGCACAAGTCTCATAAGGAGCAGCTGAGGGAGCTGGGGTTGTTTAGTCTGGACTCAAGGAGGCTCAGGAGAAACCTAATCGCTCTCCATAAATGTCTGAAACAAGGCTGTAGCCAGGTGAGGGTCAGTCTCTTCTGCCAAGTAGCAAAAGACAGTTTGAGGAAGCAGCCGTGAGTTGCACCAGGGGAGGTTTAGATTGGGTGTGAGGAACAATTTCTTCCCCAAAAGGTTGGTCAAGCACTGGAACAGGCTGCCCAAGGGAGAGGTGGTAGTACCCACCCCAGGCGTATTTAAAGGATGTGTAGATTGGGGACTTGGTGACATGGTTTAGTGGTGGACTTGGCAGTGTTAGGTCTATAGCTGGACCTGACTTTAATGGTCTTTTCCAACTTAAGTTATGCTATGATTCGAAATGGCGTATTTCAAAATCCATCACTACTGTATAAAACACCGAAGATTTATTTTTTGTGAAGGTAGGAAAATTAATTTACTGCTCCAAGACTGAGCCATAAATTACAACATAAAGCCTGATAGAAATATGGTCAAACCCCAAGATTTCAAGTTGGCACTTATATTCTGAATTTAGTTTTAAAATAGTACATGTAAGTCAAGAAATCATCTCAATATCCTCAACTGACATTGTGCAGTAGAATTACCTACTGCTGAAATTTTGTAATAGTTCTATAAGGGCCTTTTTGTTATTTTAACTTTAAACAGCAATCTTTTCTGAGAGAAAACATCTTTTCCTCTTCTCCAGTTCCAACTTAATGCACAACAAACTGAGTGAAGACTACCTTGGCTGAAAGTCTTGCCCATGCTGTCAAAGGTAAGTACTGTTTGTTCCTACACTGATTATAAGCTTTGGTTAAGAAGACTTCATTCTCATTAAAAACAAAACACTTTATGCTAATGCAGCTATTAATTAATAGCTATGGCTTCAAACACTTCAACACACCACATGGCCGTTGTGATAAATAGGTTGGAAACACCTTGCAGACAACACAGTTATGCCCCAATAGGAGCATTTCAAACCACCTCAGCTCTGGTTCAGCATACAAACTCAAACGTGAACTAAACCAATCTGTACTGGACAACCACAAAAGGCCTCCTCTGTGTCTTCACTTCTCTGGTTACTTTTGGCATGACTAAGAACCAAGTACAAATACTGTAAGGAAAAAAAACCCTCCAAACCAGAAGTCTCTAGGCACCACATCTTCTAAGACCTTCTGCATAGTACAAAGATTAACTACCCCAGAAAGGTGGTCAGGCTAATCAGCACAAAACAAAAATACAGCTGTTAGAGGTCTTGGACTGCAGCTTCTGTGATGTACTGCCCTGAGATATAACTCTGTGTTTCACTTAACATAACTAGTTTGATGCAATGAACAAACTAGCAAATTGTAATAGTTAACTCCAAGAAATGTAACAATATGCAGTCCTTGAATTTAGAAGCCATTTAACTACTCTAAAACTGTTTTGGTAAAAGCTATGTCTACTACTGTCAGGCAACAGATGGAAGAACTGGAAGTGCTCTTGTTTTTTAAAATCAGTTATGCCAAGAAAAAAGTGATGGCATGACTAAACAGTCCCTGTTTCCAGAAAAGTGCCCACAGAATGTGCCACAGTCAGACTCCAATAGATCCGACTGACACACAGAGAAGTAACACTATCATTGCCCACAACAGATGATCTGGAGTGGAAGTACACACATATATCAAGACCTGAAATAGTGGTTTTTCCCTTTCAAAATTAGTCAGCTCTATCTGAAATCATTAAAAATTAAGCTTTAAATTAAAACTACTCAGTTTATTTGGAATGCTTTCATACAACCCGGTAACTACCATTGGCATTTATCAAGCACAACAGAAAAATTAGTGCTTCTAAACCAAGAAGCAGTTCTGACAATAATGGTATTCCTTCATGCGTCTCAACAAAGTAATTTGATTACTAATTTCCATGTAGCTACAGCTTCATTTTTTTAGGAGAAAAAACAAGCACCCAAGATTGACTTACCTACTTGAACATCATTTGAATAATCTTCAGCTTTAACAGGTTTTTCTGTAAATAAAAAATGTAAAAATAATTCAAACTGGACTACTCCCTAAATATCTACAAAAAGCCTCTTTTTCTTTTTTCACGTATATTTCAAGCAGTGACCTATCAAAACTGCTCTGTAATACTACCTTTGCAGAAGTGGGATGCAAACTTCTTCCTCAGCTGAATTTTTCCACGGGAAAGACTCATAGTTAAGCAGGCCAGTGAGTACATTGTAGGATTGCACAATTTCAAAAATTATACTTCAGAGTTCTGAAACTATATTATCCTAAGCACACATATTCCAGCTTCACATGCTACTACAGTATGGGCTTAGAAAACATCCATATATACCTATTATGTTCCCAGCTGTAACTGTGAAATACTTGACTTCAAAATTCAATTACTTTTAGTTCCATATGTATGTTTAAATCAGACACGTCACACATCACCTAGTGCTATTACTGCTAATAGACTGAAGGCTGCACACAGTCCCTGTTCATGCTTGGAGGGAGTCAGGCTCACCAGAAAAACCTCACAATAGCCAGGATGCTGGCTATAGGTAATAGGAAGAACTGAAGAGAGGGAAATACATTCTCTGATTTGGGAAGCCCATAAAGAGTTCAAAGCCAGGGGGACATTCCACTTTATTCCTTACATACACCCTCTTTTCTGAGTATGCACTCCTGACTGGCTGGTGGGAAACAGAGCACGGAAAAGAAATTTTCAGTTCCATCATATGACCAGATATGGTCATTTTTATCGATATAAGTTTTTCTGAACTGGGAGCACTCTCAACTTCTAAAACTGAAGAGTGCTTCCTAAGCCATTAAATACTGTCATTAAAAATCCCAAGATGCTACATTCCAAATACACAGATGTGTTTGTCCTTGAAAGAAAACAGCTGCAGAAAAAGTTATGAGTGCATTTTTACTGCAGCAACTATTCCATAATACTTATCATTCTCAGTTATTTATTTTTTTAAGTAGCAAATGCATGGAAAACACAATATACAAACCTGATTCCTCTGGTTCAGTGGCCAAATCATCTTCTGTTTGCTTACTTTCTACTCCTAGACAGAAAATAAGTGTTGAAAGTTATTCACATTACATTCATAATTTTGTTTTTATTTCCCAGCAGCCACACAATTGAATTAGCATCCAACAAAATGGAACACTTAAATTATAAACTAACCAATTTGGTTAACTGAAGAGTAAGAAAAAGGGTACTGAATGCATTTCACATCCAAAATTTTAGCTACTAGAAGTAGGACTTCTACTGCACACACCAGAAGGATTTTAGTTACAATTGTTGTTTGCGTGAAACAAGTATGTTACCCCTTTTAACTATAAAATAATGCATTTTTCAAATAGAAAATCTAAATAAATGTAGCATCAAATCCTACACAGAGTGCTCAGGCTAAACTGCTTAGATCGCTTTGCTCTAGCTGACTCAATTAACACCATGTTTGAGAAAAACTTCTTTAACAAAATTATTAACTTCTTAGAGCGTATCTTTAAACTACATTTAACACAGTACTCAAAATTCCTCAAGAACAATACAGCAAACAAAAATTTACAATGTAATCTTTCTGGGTAGCAACGTGAGAAATTACCACAGAGCTCCAGTTTGAGCAATGGAATAAATACTTCATGAGAATGTCATGAGGTTCAACAAGGTCAAGTACAAGGTTCTGCACCAGGGTCAGGGCAACCTCCAATAACAAAGGTTGGGGGAAGAAGGGATTGAGAGCATCCCTGTGGAGAATGACTTGGGTATTCTGGTGGATAAAACACCTGACATGAGCCAACAGTGTGCACTCCCAGCCCAGAAAGCCAACTGCATCCATGGCTGCATCTAAAGAGGGAGTCCCTCATGAGACCCCACCGTGGAATGCTGCATCCAGCTCTGGAGTTTTTAGTATAGGACAGGCATGGACCTGGTAAAACAGGTTCAAATGAGGTCCATGATGATCAGAGGGCTGGAGCACCTCTCCTAGGAAGGCAGGCTGAGAGACTTGGGCTTGTTCAGCCTGGAGAAGACTCCAGTGAGACTTTACTGCAGCCTTTCAAAAAGGGATCATGTACGAAAGACAGATTTTTTACTGATGCATGTAGCATTGGATTTTAAAGCGCAAGAAAGTAGACAGAGATTAGACGTAAGAAGGAAACTTTTTATGATGAGTGTAGTGAGACACGGGAACAGGTTGCCCAGAGCAGTAGTGGATGCTCCACCCCAGGAAATGTTTAAAGTCAGGCTGCACAGAGCTTTGAGCAAGCTAAGAGAAAGATGTCCCTGGAGATGGCAGAGGGGTTGAACCAGATGATCTTTAAATATCCCTTCCAACCCAAACTGTTCCATGATTCTATTCTCTGCTGTGTTTTTCTTTTTTTTTTTTTAGTTATATTAACAGATAAAAATGGAAGAAAAAAAGTTTTTACAGACTATAAAATTTCATACCTGGGAGGTCTTTAGCAATATCAAAATCTTTAATCATTTCCTCTATAAGTATAAAAAGGAAAAAGTGTATAATCACCTTGCATTTTATTACCATCTAATTTTCAAATGTATCTATTTCATCAAAACACTAAGATCACAATCACAAAATATATACCTGGCCCTGTGGCTTCATTCACCTCCTTTGGAAGGTCCTCAACAGCTAAGAAAACATTCAATTCAGAGCAACAATGAAATCAAGGCCTCAAGTGATGGAACTTACACACTACACAAAAGAATACAGCTAGCACACTGACATGTTTACCTGCTATTAACAAACAGGCACTTTGATGAATTCCAGGGAAACAAATACATCTTAAATATTCTTTCCTGTTTCACTAAATAACTGTTCTATTCACCAGCTAGTTATTTCAAAATTGTACCTTTTCAACAATCATTGTTTGGATTATGACACAATAACTGAAATTTTAAAACCTCTTCTTACTCTTTCTAAATACATTCAAGTACTCCCTCTTTCATCTTTTATAGCATCAACTCCATCGACTAGACATGAAAACGGACCATAAAAACCTGCAAAGCTATAAACTTTAAAAGTCTTTTTATTTAGATAAAGATGCAGTTCATTTGTGAGTCCTAATTTCCTTCTTGAAGGACAACGAAGAAATTCTACAATTTAAATTATGGATTCTACAGAAAAAACAAGTTATTTTTGTTGTCTCTTAATTTGGCACTTTTAAATTCATTTTACTGTCCTTTTAAAATTATGATAACAAAGATGACAAAACAGATACAACTTACTTATTTAGTAGAGAACTTCTTGACTTCCTTCTAAACTAAATGATTGAGGGTTTTTTTCAGTCACCTGTCTGAGATGACTCTCAAAAGAGCTGGTATTTCAAGACAACAAAGCATATGGAACCCAGAGAGAATACTGCAGATAAATAACCTGTAATTGCTTCTACTAATTAGACAAATGCACCAGCAAGAAGCCTGCATCAAAGCAGAGCTAGTACTGACAGCCTGTACATTTTGAATGATCCTACACACTGGTTGCAAGATTATGAGCAGGGCTCATTGCAAGAGGCAGGCTGAGTGTCTGTGATTACTGTGGTCCAGCTGTCCATTAAAAGCCTCAGATACCCAACTTTGTGTCACTCAAGACAAAAAGTGACAGCAAGATTAAGTTTATGATTTTTATGCTAATTTGCCTAAAATATTTATATATATAGGTATATACCTGTATCTTGAGTCTCAGTCTGCTTTTCATGTTTTGCTTCTGAAAGGAAAGAAAAAAAAAGTTCCTGGGTGGCTGATATGCACAAAGTACCCTAAAAATTTGGTTGTTAAACATCCAGTTAATTTCTTTAATGATAAATGCAAAGTCCTTAAAAAACCTTCCCTAGTTTGGGGGCCTGAATAGATACATGAGCTCTTTCAGGAGCTTGTAGTAGAAATTCTACATTAAAAAAAAATGACCATATGTGTACCATAATTGCACATATTGTACAATTTCAAGACTTCCTACCATGCAGATGAAATGTTGAAAATAATTTCAACAATAACTCTATCATTCTGAACACTTGCTACGATTTTCCTACATTCTAATCTTTGCATACAGTCAGTCAAATTTTTGTAATTCCCAAGAAGAAATAGGTTAGAATATCCAATATTTAATTTTAGATAAAGTCTGAAAATAGACAAAATGCTAACCATTTTCTGAATTTTCAATATACACTTACTGAGAATTTCAGAACTAAAAAAGTTCATTCAGTGTTTTGGTTAATTTCATTACCTAACAGGTACTAATCCTCATCTGAAAAAGGTTATTTACGTAACATTTGAAAAAAACCCAAGAAACAAACAAAAAAAACCCCTAACCTTTATACTACTGTTGTATCTTAAATGGTTCTAATGGTCATGTGGCTCTCCCTACACTCCTTAGAAAGACAGTTCTTACAGAATATCCTTTAGAAAAACATCCAGAATTCTATTTCTAATGCAAATCACAAGCTTGCCTTCTTTCTCTACTTAAATGGCGACAAACTGTAGGAAACTCTTCAGAAAACTACTGAAAGTTATGTACAATAACTGAGTTCTTGTATTCCAAGTTCTATGATCAATCCATTTACACACGCCACTGTGGGCACTTAGTTCAACTGAAGAATTTTTAGCTTTAGCAATAACCTCAGTGATGCGATTACAGCAATCCTATTAGAGCAGTTCCTGATCTGAATTAAGAACCAAGCCACACAAAGCAAGAGTCACAAAAGAAACTGAACTGCTCTGGCTAACAATCATCTTACGTTGTCTTCAGCTTTGAGAACTCCAGAAAGCAACAGGATTGGGAAAAATATTTCACCGGAAGGTCTTGCCAGAAGAGGGGAAACAAATCCAATAGAGATGGAGAAGATCAATTGACTCAAAGCTTATACTTCTGTTGATTTCACATACAATTGCATATAAAGGCTCTAATGTGAATCTTCTTGTGGAATTCAACTGCATTTTTGGAGCCCATGCCAAAACCACAAGCTTTACATTTGAGAGAAAGAATTTCAGATCTCCACAATGGCCTTCAACTGTTCTTTAATTTTAGAAAAACTGTGCCAAAATTGCTCTTCTCCAAAAACAAGGTAAATCTGTTTCACTTTCAATCCAACCAAAACCATGTCAAAAGGTACAAGAAAGATGGGCCTAGAGACAACAGGGATGAAAAATAGGTACAACTGATAAAATGGTGTCTAGCATATGAACACAAACATGCCCTGAAACTCCAAAGACTGAACTTAGACAGAAAAAATTGTGTGTGACAGAAAGGCAGCCTCATCTGACTGGTATTTTTCTTCTACACTGCTCCAGGCTGCAGCTCTGAAATGAAATTCCTCTAAAACGTACGAAGGACGCATTGTGCTTTCTCTCACAACCAGAATGCCTTCAAGGTGGAACTTGAAAGCAAGGTAAAATTATGTTGTGAAAAGGCAAACTTTTATCAAGAGAAAAGCAGTTTTCCATGGATTATGTTGAACTGTAGGAATAATTTACTGCATAAAGAAGCCTGGCAATTTAATAGCCAAGAATAAAAAAATTTTTGACAGTCACATGCTACCTTAGAATTTCCTTCTGAGAAAAAGAATGGAAGTTCCTATTCTCCTTATCATCCTAATCAGAGGACTGGTAAGAATAAAGAACGAGTAAGGGGTTTTATCTGATACTATTTAAAACTCTCATTGCAGCACATAGAGGCAACTGCACATGAAACCACTGCTTCCTGAAGCACATGAATGACTCACAAAATACAGTGACTCACTGTTATTGTGCTGGGGTGCCAGAAGAGACTGCAGAATATGAAAGGCTTTTGGAACTGATTTTAAAAAAAGCTGATGCAATTTACTTCATAACCTCCCTGATCAACTTAGTCAAAAAGCAGACATAGATGTCTCTTCACAAGGGCATGGAAGCATTTTCTGTTTGCTTTACCACTACATACGAAGGAGCGTGAAAAGGAAAGATTAGAAGTTGCACTTCTTCATATCTAGGTGAGAAGCAAGAGAAGTGATTCTTGATTAGGAACTGATCGTAAAATAACTATCACCTGGAAAGGCAAGTAAAAAATAAGCCATGGGGAAAACCTAGAGTCTCTTGCTTTTCTATCCTATTAATGGTGAAACATTTTGTCAAGGGCACCATAACTGAGGCAAATAATTATTTTCTGCAGACAGAGAAACACACGGGCTAAGGGCTAAATATACCTTTGGGCCACTGAAAATATTTCAATGGAATTATGACCTCTATCCCAAAGATGGATGTTGGAATTTACCTCCTGATAACAAAGAATGAACCTCAAGGTTTTCTGTTGCAAGTATTTGGAAGTTAAGAAACCCTGTCCTTTGCTCAGGTTACACAAACATGGGAAATAAACAATAGTGCCTTAGAGATATGTTTAACTACTCTGAAGTATGGTCGTCTCCAGAAGGATATCACAGCAGGAATCACAACCACACACCTTTGTTTCAAGGCTGTGACTGCTATTCTTCTCGTTTACTTTTTGATTTGGTCTCAGTAATCATTAGCAAATCATTAACCAAATCAAACTAAAAAAAAGTAATTCCCTAAGAACTGGCGGTGGCAGACAACATGGCAAGGTGGTACTGAGCTAAACTGATGCAATAAACCACAGCTGACCTCGCCAGGATTTCACAAGGAAAAGGGCAGGCAAAGCCTTCAACGTTCTTATTCCACATATGCACGAAGTATAGCAAAGAGGACCAATATGGGAGTATAGTGCATATGCATACTCTACACATGGACCAATGTTAAAAGATTGATTGATTGATTACAAAGACAGAGGGTTTGAACAGACAACAACCCAAAACCTTAACTGAGAACTTGCGAAGTAATGTGACAGCATAGGAAATTTTAAAACTAAGTAATTCCACTTGTATATTAATAAAACATTTTGATACTGTAATTTCACTAAATAAAGAAGCTGTCATACCTTGGTCTTCACTATAATCTTCATGAACTCTATCCTCTGTTTAAAGAAAAAGAAAATAAGTAGGAAAACTAATGGAATTTTAAGACAATAAAAACGCACAAATAATACAATACAGTGTCAAGTTTATTCAGACCAAAAAAAAAAAAAAGTGGAATTATAGTAGTTCATACTGTAATAAAGCTAGTAAGAGTGCAAAGGTGAAGATTTCTAAAAGATCCTGTAAAAATCCTGATTGATTTTCTGGCATCAAAAGATAGATTTAAAAAAGAAAGCAGTATCAGCAGGCTTTCTTACACAGTTCATGAAGCCATCTAAAAATTACCTATGGTTTGGAATCAAACCCTTTATAAATCATTTCTATATATAGCTAACTTCTACAGTGTAATTTTGGCATCTACTTGTTATGGCTTACTTGTTTTTAAAACAAATTTAGAGATATTACTTTCTTCTTGACATCACACTAACTGCAACATCTCTGGCATGTTTAAATTCTTTTTTATCCTTTTATCCACATGAGCACTTCTATACAATTTAAAATACCAACATACATTCTCCTGGAAATTCAACCCTCAAAATATTATTCTGCCCATTTGGCTGATATTACAGAGAAGTAGTACTCATGTAGATTTTAGCATAATTTCCTTAGAAAGTTATTATGTCTACATTTTCAATTTACATTCCGAAAAAGTACTATTTAGGAGCACCAGAGTCTTGGGTGTTGTGTGTTTTTGTGGTTTGTTTGTTTGTTTTGAGGTTTTTGTGTGTGTGTGTGTGATTGTCTTGGTTTGCGGCCAAAATTCAATGAACCTTTAATAAAAAGAAAGAAGACTTTGGACTGTACCTGTGTAATGTTCCACAGCATCTTCTGGCATTACATCAGAGTCACCTTAAATAGAAATATTTAATGTTCTATATTCCAACTGAATTTTCATGCAACAGCTAAATAACACAAGGGAACTTTAAAAGGTCACATATTTAGCTCAAAAATAACAGAAATAATCATACTGACTTACTACAGTGTTTTATTTGAAGGTGACTGCTGAATTATAAAACACATCCAGGAATTGCACCATAAAACACACAGTACAATAAGCTTATGCATATTTATATTTAGGCTTAAAAGTTAGGAATATAAGTAGGTGTTGGATAATCAATCCATTGATTAGACTGGAAAACTCCTGACAGAACAAAATATTTACGTAAGTATTTATAAGTGAATTCACGGAGTGTTATGCTCACAAATGTAATGATAACATAAAAGCCTAAAAATCATGCTTACTTGAAACCACCTAAAAGCCGTTTGAAAACAAAACTGTGATGAAACAGTCAGTATGACACATTACTTTGTAGCACATTTTAAAAAGTGTGATTATATTATCATTTGAAGTAATGAAAATTTACAAACCTGGAGTGTCTGGATCACTTACTCTCTCTTCCAAATCTGCAACATACTCTAGATCTAAAGCTGCAAATTAAATATGAACAAATAAATAAAACAAGTATTTATGAACAAATAAATATCTTGAAATTAAAAATATGAAATATGATTATAATGCTTTTAACTTGTATCCATAATCAGTGTTTCAGTGGCTAAATGTAGCTCCTTAGCTGAAAAATGAAAAACTAAAAGTTTATAAACTGACACTTGCAACTTGACACAGGGCAATCTAACGCAAGGTGTTGGGCCCCTCTCTCTTCTAGCCTTCTGCTATACTCTCTGTAGCAAAACTAGAGCAACAAGAGCCATTTGTCTCCATTGATATTTTTTAATAATTTTTGTAATACGAATAAAAAATGCGAACGTCCTCTATTTTCAAAATTGTAAAGTAGCTTCTTTACTAATGTGCAGGATGCTCACTTGGTGATGGATCAATAGAAGACAAGATACGAACCAGAAATCGACCCTGTAAAATATGTACTTCACTTCTGGCATCTCAGATTTAGAGCAATTTACTTCCTTTCATTACCTAGCTAAATCTGGGGATTATTTTCCTCTATAACTACAGTTCTTTTCAATGTTGTTAATCTACTCACTATGACATATCTGAGAGAACACAGTACTGAAGATAAAGTAACTTATCCTTTTCCTTTGGAAGTATAATAGCTTGGATTCTAAACCAGTAATCTCCCACATCATTTGGAATAAACAGTTTCAGCTGCATCAAACAAATAAAACTATTTTTCTGTCACATCTGTGACATCTAACACAACTGCAAAGTCCAGAGCTAACACTGAATCAAACATAAGAAGCCTAGTCCAAACATAAATCAGTTTCTAATGTAAATGCAAGACTGTCCATACTATAAACAAACATTGTTAGAATCCTGAAGAAAATACTTAAACTGCAATATCCACTTAATGTTTCTTCATAATGGGAAAGATGAGCTAATGCCATTGTACGTGATATCAAGCATAACATGAAGATGACTATGAGGTAATTTGATTCGTCCAAGCCAAATTTCAAAAAGCTTTCAAGATGCTTTAAGGCAGGCAGAAAGACAGAACAAGGATAGTTCAGAATTACGTCCTTGGTGTCGACTCACTCTCTGATAGTAGAGTCAGCCACAAAGAAACAAACAGTCCTGAAGGAAAGGTACAAACAACTGGATGCTCCTAATGACAAGAAAAATAGTCTAGAAGAACCCTAGTATTACAGACTGTACAAAGACAATATAAGCAATTAATCTCATTCTCACTTTCTTAGACTGTAAAACCACAGATCAGTTGCCTGCCAAGTCCCCAATCATACACAGCAGCCAGAAACACATAGTAAATAAAAGGTTTTTGCACCAATGAAAGCAACGTTTCCATACCTGTCACCTGTTATTTCTAATAAAGACTTTCAATAGCAAGTATGATACAGTCATCCCAAAGTAAAACTTTCCAAGACAGTAACAACTAGTTATTGGAGAAAAAAAAAACCAAATTCAAAATTATGTATTTCTTAACCAGTCTAACCTTTTCTATTTTTCTTTCTCATACAATTTGTTACATTGAGACAGAAAACCATTATTACTGAGTATGAAAAAACAAAATGATACCTGGAATTTCATATGGTTCAGATTCCACTGCTCCAACATCATCCACCATAGGATCAGCATCTGAGAAACAAATATGTTTGTACAAATTTTAACATTTTAAAGTCAACAAACAACACCACAAACCCTCTAACAGATATTACGTAAGAACAGTCATATTTCTAAGCTGAAATTCTAAGCAAATTTCTCCTAATGGCAGCAAGATATGTATAGAGACTGAAAAAAAAAATACAATTCTACTTATATACAATATTGAGAACGTGTATATATGAAAAAAATCTATACACATTTCCTCAAAATAAGAGGACTCTCCCCAGAAACTTCTGAATAAACTGGAGGGAAAAAGAATATATTCACTTTGCCTTCTTAATTGCAAAGATTTAAAGTAAACGGAATTCGTATTTCTCCTCTAGTCTCCTACTCTGACTTGTGCTGTGCATGAGTAAGAGATACAGAAACAAGGAGATACAACAGACCCAGACTGAAGAGTTACTAAGGTTGTGAAGAAAGAATCTCAGTGCACTTCCAGCAATCAAAGCTTTTAGATTACATCCATTACATGGGTTTTTTCGAAAGGTATCAAGAGGTATTAAGGGATAGGTAAAATTTTCAGTAGTACAAAGTGTTCAGAAAAATCTCCCCCTAGCTGGATTTAGATCATATGATTCTGCTTTAATATTTTCACAACCATTTTTATCATCCAGTCAATGCCCCAAGGTGACAAGATATGCGTGTCTTCTTTATACAATGTCTTCATCTCTGCAGGACTTAAATATAGTTAACGCATAGCATTCTCTTAGGGAGCCATATTTCAATGAAAGAAGAACGAAAATAAAGTCTAGAAAAGACTGTGTTAATAAACTTGAATTTATGTTAAAATTGAATTTATGTTAAAATTGAATTTAATAAACCAAAAGGTCCAAAAGCAGACTCCATACAGGTATTACTGACAGGAGACGAACAGATTGAGAGCAGCCATGCCAAGAAGCACTTGGGGATGCTGGCAGATGAGAGACTGGACATGGAACAACTCTCCAGAGGTGTGAAAAAAGGCTGAGAACTGGGGTTCAGCCTAGGGAACAAAACGTTCTGGGGTGACCTAATTGCAGCCTTTCAGTACTCTAAGGGGCCTATAAAGGAGCTGAAGAGGGACTTTTTACAAGGGCGTGTAGTGATAGGGCAAGGGGTTTTGGCTTTAAACTGAAAGGGGGCAGGTTTAGATTGGCTATAAAGAAAAAATTCTTCACTGGGAGGGTGGTGAGGCACTGGAACAGGCTGCCCAGAGAAGCTGTGGATGCCTCACCCCTGGAAGTGTTCAAGGCCAGTCTGGATGGGGCTTTGAGTAATCTGGTCTAGTGAAGGGTGTCCTTCACAGCAGAAGGGTTGGAACTAGTTGATATTTAAAGCCCCTTTCAACCAAAACCATTCTACATGATTATATTCATCCCTCTCTTGGGGAGAGATGTGCATAGTTGGAGCACAGATTAATTTTGTTGAAAGCTGATAGAGTAGTAATTAATAATATATGTTTACCTGGACACCAAAACACATAGCATTAAAATACCCCATTTTGACTTAAAATATATTTATTTGCTAAATAATGCTGTAGTTGACACTTGATAAGGCTCCATTTTAAGTAGAAATTACAAGTCCAGGTTTTAATGAGACATATTTTCATTTGTCTGGGTTGGGTTTTCTTTTGTAAATATATTTTTAAATGTAATTAGTCATTCAGATACCTTTCTGAACTGAGTCTGGTGTCTCATACGCTTCTGGTATTTCATTCTCAAATTCTCTGAGCATATCATCTGTTGCAGGAGCTTCAAAAGTTTCTCCATGTATTTCTTCCTTTACTTGCCACTGGTCACTTACACTTTCATCCACATCTTCATGTCTCTCTCCTAATCAATAATGCAGATTGTTAATGAATAAATTTTCTTTGGTATATTCTATTACCAGCAAATATTCAGTCTTCAGTACACCCTCTGTGTTTTCTAGCTAGCCTCCAAAGGGTATGAGGAGTGACAGACAACTTATCTACACAGTCCAGCATTATAAACCAAACTTGCCAAGACTTTCTTTGCTCACAGTAAAGGCCATCTCTGCTCTATCTGTTCTTGCCCTCTACACAGTATTTTGTGGTAGTTTTTGTTAAATGACTGATTTGAGCTACTGCCAAACAGTCTTATCCAGACACAGTTTTAGGATTTGGTGACTGAACTTTCTGAATTTTCTTGAAAATGACAAATGAGCTGATTTGAATGTTACGTGCAGGCAAAAGTACTTCAAGTGCATACCAAAACCAGACTCTACGATTCCTCTAGCCTGTGGCAGTATTTATAAACTCTTCAGTGATTTTTAAGTGTTAATGCATTACCAGGCTCGGAATGGAGAGCTTCATGAAGAACAGATTGAATTTCCTCTTCCAATTCTACGTCAGCAGTCTTGTGCTCTGAAAGGATTATAAATTGCAGTGAAGGCAACTGCAAAAGGCAAAATCTAAACATTAACTCAAAGCTTGCAGCTTTTAGTAGGCTCCATAATGTTCTTAATCCCTTTCACAAAGTTCCCTAGAGACTGACCTGAAGAACCTCTACAACTCACAGAATAAGAAAAACAATTTTGTCTTGCATACTCTCCAATATAGAAAGTATTGCAACAATCACATCAGATTCATCCATCTGAAGATGAATTGGAAGAAATTACCCGCATTGCATTTTTTGCACAAGTATTTTTCCTAGGGGTAGTGTTGCCTTTCCCTGGCCTTAAAATTAAGAGCTAAACATGGTTAAGGGAAAAAGGGGTTTTTACCTCAGTATTTATTTAAGGATCCTTAAAGGTGCACCACTTTGTCCAGGTGGAATGCACCGAAATGCACACACACGATAGATCACGTATACAACTTCTAGACCTTGCAAATTAACATATCTATCAAAGATTCCCCAATAAGAGGCTTCAATGAACCCCCCATCCTGAGGAATTCCCCCCTGGATGGGTCTATCTTAGTTTACAGGATGTGTTCTAAGGAAGACTTTGATTTCGTGGGGCTTTCTGGCCTCCAGCGGTGAGGCCTCCAGGATGTTTGGTCTCCTGGCTTAACAGAATATTGGGACTATGTTAAGTTATCAAACTCAAGGAATCACAAGTATGCATGCTAAAAGCACTGGGGATACATAAAAGCTATATAAAAGGGATATAAAAAAAGCGCAAAAAATCATAATGGCATCAGTAGTAACAACTTCAAGTAACTATTCAAACCAAGAACTCTCTTCTAAGGAATTAATTTACTAACACTTTCATCCATTATGTTCCTAGAATCAAGGCAGCAGCATTAGCAAGTCAAATTCAACAACAAAATGTGAGTTGCAGAAGTAGGGTTTTGTCAGCTTCATAAACAGGGAAAACAGATACTAACATTACAATATCAATTCTGCTACGAATTGCCAGGAGAAATCACAAACTGGTTTCATGGACAAGTGTTTGGCATCTAACACACCAGCCCAGGGCATAACAGGAATTTGTATGAAGCGCTGTCTTCATATAAATGTCCTGAAATTAACATTGACAAACCCTACAATGACCCATTTGACAAGAAAAGCTCTAAACCAGGTAACAGGTGCATTTTCAAATAAGGATCAAAAATGGTACCAGTTATGAAAAACGATCCCACAAAAAACAAAACACACACACACGAAGTAAAAACCCAAACCTAACCAGGAAACCGTATCATAACTTGATATATTTTATAAATGATATCCTAAGAAAAGTAATGCAAGTCTTTTAAAACAAAACCTATATTCCATAGATTCCACTAGCCATATGCTCTGTATCTGTAGGTTTATGTATTAGGTTCACATAAACATTACACAGGGTAAGCCTCTTCCACCAACAGGAAAAAGCATGTACTCTCTGAGTAACACTAATGCAAATCACATATGTGAAACGTGACATGTGAAACATTTTTTCTTGACTCCCTCTTAATTCCAATACATTCCACTAATAGGGAAGTAAAGGACTTTAAAAATACTTAATTTTTTTTTTAACAGTAGGAGCCCCGTTTATTGTATTTATTATATACTAGTGGTTTTAGTGGAAAAATGAGTGCTTTATTATCTTATTAAGTTGGTTGTTGAGGGGGTTTTGTTTAGGTTTTTTTAAGGTGAAGAAGCTGCTGTGATTCTGGTTGGATATACAACTGGAAATGTATCTAAACCACAACTGTACATCATCAGAAAGTTATTCTGATGTGATACGGCTACAATGGTAACCATGAAATTTTACACTTTTCATGGTCAGTGATTTATACAAAGTTGTAAACAGTGATTCCTGTTAAATAAACCTTGGTAGATAAGCAACACAAAATCTATAAAAGGGCTGGCATGTTAATGACACAGAATTATAATTAAAATGAATCATCATGTCTTTTGTTTCACCTATGATTCACAAAAAGTCTTACCTGATTCAACATAGGACTTTTCAGCAGGCTGGACAGTCTCCTCAGATTCTCGTGATGTTGGCTGTGCTGGGACAGATCTTTCTTTAAGGCCTGCATTTTTTAGTTATAAAGTTAACTTTATGCCCTTTTTGAACTGATTCAGTTATAAACTAAGAAAGTTCTTTCAATTAAATTAACTGACGTTACACTCTCCAAAAATGCATTCAAACAATCAGAATTACAGGGCTGTCATAATATACAGTAATATATACAAAGACTAAAATGTATTCAGATAGTAAACAAAGATGTCTGGAAGACAAACATACAGTGAGGAAGAAAAAAGGGACAGAAATTTAAGCACTCGCCTTTATTTCAAAGTAAATGAACAAATGACTATGGTATTCTCAACATCTATTCAGTATCCAGTAAAAAAATAGGCAGCAAACTTTTCTCTCTGTTTTCAATTTGGGCAAAAAGTGCTTCATATGATCAATTTTATAGGTTCTATGAAAAACTAATTTGAACTTTATGAAAAGCTGCACAGAATGAGAGGAGGTATTTTAAATTCATATGCGACATCTTAGAAGACCTGATTAAGATTAGTGTGTTTTGACAACTAAATGAGTATAGAAAAAGTATGACTGATGGAATTCTACCACTAAGATCATGACTATCTATACTACAGAGTCTTTCTGGATCAAAACACAATGAAAAGAAAGCAATCAATAAATGCAATGATCAACACCATCATCATGGCAGGAGATAAAGATACAGCTGTGATAGATCACGTCACATCTTAAGACACCATATGCTCAAGAATGCGTTGGTATTACACTAATTCTCCTCTCAACTCTCCTTTAGGAAGGTCCAAGCAAGACTTATACAGGAAGTTCAGACTGGGTATAAGAAAAAACTTACACACCCACACTTCCCCACCACGGGGGCAGTGAAATCAGTGGAAAAGACTGCACAGAGAGGTTGTGCACTCCCATCCTTGGAGGTTTCCCTAGGTTAAAGACCACACTGGGTAACAGTCAGAGCAACCTGGTCATTCCTCTGAAATGACCCTGTTTTGAGCAGGATGTTGGAATAAGGATCTCCCAAAGACCCTTCCAAACGGCATTTGCCTATAATCCTACATCCAAAGTCAAGTAAGAAAAGACTCCCTTCTCAACACACATACACACACTGGCCAAAGCAAACTAGTTTTTCAACAACTGTATACACAGAAATCAATAGAAAAGATAGTATGTAAGAAAGCAGAGGCTAAACTATAATGAACATTCCTGTGGTACTAGCAGTCTTGCAAAACAACTCTTAAGTGGAATAAATATTATATGTCAAATAAGTACAATTAAAAAAAATAATTACCACATTTTTATTGGAGTCAAACATATCTCAATACAAATTGGACTAGTATGTCTCAAACCAATTTTGTGTAGACTAGAGAGATGTTATTATTTTATGCACTGTGAGAAAAATGTATTTATTTCAAGTAATAGTTACAGGATAACAGAATAAAGTCTATCTTTTTATATTATTTAAATTACTTAAAGATAAGTAGTTAGGCTGTATCCAAAAGCACTGTAACTAAGAGTCCACCACTTTGGAGTCAGAAGCTAGAAGAAAAATGCCAAATTTACACTTAGGTTTTGGCCAATTTTTGTCTGTCATTAAAAAACACCTACCTAGAATATTAAAAAATATTATTAAGACATTCATCTTTTGCTGCAGGAATATTAATGGCTACAAGCGTAAGAAGTTACTTCCTTCTACAATCATCTTAGGATGGAGACAAAACCAGGTAAGTCATGTTAGGCACTCTCTCACACTTTGGAATCCGTAAGCCAGCTTGCTTTCACAAACACAGGTCAGTTCCCTTACACATACACTGCTTTAAGTAAGTCTTCGTATCCTCAATAACCCACATGTCCAGTTCCGGACAACCACTTACTCTGCTTCATGAACAATAAATTAATTCAAAGCATTTCAAAAGACAGCCAATATTCCACACCCAACAAGCACTATGGGTATTTAACAGGAAAGAAGGAACCAGAAGGAGTGTGTATTTGTTTCACTTGCACATTTCTCAACTTGACCTCCAAGCTTTTTATACACATCTATCATGTTTATCACTGATTTCTATTCAATCATGTCAAATACGTAATATATTACATCACTTACTTTTTATAAGATATTATTTTCTCTCTTCTGTTTATTAAAATTTTGCTGCACTTAGCTTTTACTTGTCTGGTGCATTTTTTGAGCTTATGTGGTAACTTGCTGCATTAAGTGTAATGACAGTAATATTTCATAGAGATATACAACAACACAACAGATCTCTGGGGCAAAACCACTTTATTTTGTGGCTATCTGTATAGCCTGGAGTGCTGCTCAAATAAAATTCTCTTTGGAAATAAAAAGATAAAACAACCCAACTTTTTCAGAACCAGATAAACTTTGGGTCATAGATACAATAATATGTTAATCAGAACAGCAATTAATTTCAAATTTCACTCCCACACAGTTACAAGGTCTCTTACATTACGGGAGAAAATAAAAAGTGATGTGCACTATACCTCTGTGCCACCATCCTTGAGAAGTGTGATTTGAATACTCCTCTGGTCAAATACTCATTTTAACACTTACCAGAGCAAAGCTGAATAAATATATCTATCATCACCAGAACCTAACAGAGAATGTTCATTATGCAAGTGCATTTATTAGATCTTCATTCTCTCATATTTTTTGCTAAGCACGATAATGTTCACAATGCACATCTCTTCCCCACCTCTTCATGCATTTATAAACATTTAGAAAATACCTCAGTATATCATCTCTGTTCATCATCACAACCAGAATCTTAAGCTACTGTACTGTTTTCTATAGCTTTAATTTGAACTATTTTTTATAACTACTTGAACATTTCATTTTCTCTAAAAAAAAAAAAAAAACCAACAAAAAAAACCAAGTCATCTTTAACCTTATTATCACATCTTATAACTCTAGGGAACAAAGCATGTTGCAGACATATGTATGGAACAGCTGAGATAAGTCTATTGGTAACTGTTATACACAAAATTTTAGCAAAATCACAAAGAGAATTAACCTTCCTTCAGGACTTCAATCTTACATTACCATCCACATGCATATATATAATGGTTCTCAATGTCACTCCTTAGTTTTGTTTTCTTGAAACTAATGCTGCAGTATATCAACAATACATCTTAAACTTCCATTATAAATTTTGTTCTGAATCCTGTGTAATTATATTGTGCAATTGCTCGCAATATACTTGCTTTCAAATTTATTTAGAAAATATTTCTTTCTAAATAAACTTGAAAGCAACCATAGATTCAATAATATTCTGAAATCTCTTTAATATCTCTGCAGAAATGTTTTGCAACTTTATTTATTCTAATGAGACTGCTGGATAAATCCTTCCTTGATGCTAAAAATACAGAAGCTGTAAGAGCAAACTAACACAAGATCTTGCTTATAGAAGCATCATGAACTTGAAAAGTGTTGAAGAAAATAATATTTGCAAAAATACATAAGCTGTTCTCTAAACAAGTTCAACCAGAATAGAGTAGTAGTAGCAGATCACATCTTAAATGTAATTGGAGTACAACAATACTTATCAATGATGAAATCGGAGGCCTAATTTTCAGCAGTATTCATTACCAGAAGGTTGGCAAACTTAGGAAAAAATCAGGACACAGTTAAATAAAAAGCGATAATGAATCAAGCTTTCCAACCTAAATAGAGCTAAATAAAATAAATAAATAGGGAATGGAAGAAAAGCAGAAACATACTGTCATGGGATCAACAGACAAAAATGCTGGAACATTTTGGCTAAGTACCCCCTGGGGTCTCATGAACAAGTGCAACACTCAAGCTGGTTTGAGTATTTGTGTATAAAATAGTTTTCTCAGGAAAAAATAGTTTCCTCAGGGAAAAAGTTGGGCAGAGAGTAAGTTACATTTATTTGCTTAGTTCCTATGACACTACAGTCCACTAATGCTCCTCTTGGTTGTTTCTTTGAAATAGAAATATTTTATGTGTGAGTTTCCACTGCATGTGTCCACATAAGCCTGCTAATATTGCTTTTAAACTTGCATTTCATATAGAACACTAGACTTTCGTCTTCACATCAAGGAAATACAAGTAAGCAAGGAAGGAAAAAAAAAACCCACTATCAAAAAAACCTAAACCAGTATTTAGAGTAGGCTTGAAGTAACTGGCATCAATTTGACATTTGAATGTTTTCAATACACGTTGGTACATTAACCAGCCAGGCACATTAACATATGTACATACTTGAATTTCACAGCAGATGTTTCTGCTCTGTGTTTACAATACCAGTACACACTGAACAGTTTAAAAAAAATATTATATATAGCCTTTGTTCACACTTATTTCCAGAACACATTATTTTCTTATTGCCGTATTTACCACATTCATATAAATATGCTGAATTTTGCATTCTTGAGGTCTGTTCCTCATTAGCAGAACAGGAACTCTGTTTATTTCTTTTCTTTCTTGTCTTCCTTGGATTGGTTTTTAACTACCTTTTTTGTTTCTTTGTCTTTTCCCACCTGAACAGTGCCATCCTTTTCATTGGCTGACTTTTTTGTAGTTTCCTTGGATTTTACACTTTTGTCTAGGCCTTTTTCCTTTCCTTTGTCTCTTTTAGCCTTGTCAGAATCTTTCTTTAATTTATTCATATCAACAGCTTTCTTGTCCTTGCGATCAGTAGCATCTTTTCCTTTCCTGGTTTTCTTTTTCTCTTCTTCATTTTCCTCCTTCTTGGATTCCTGCTTCTCCCTTAATTTCTTGAGTGATTCTTTAATAGCTTCTTTTACTTTTTATTTTTTCATTTAAAAAAGAGGAAATGTTCAATAAGAGAACCATTCTTAGGCCACAAAACATCTTATGAACAACCATGTAAAAGCTTTGATCAAATTATTATTTAATGCTTGTTAGATGTAAACTTGTATAACTAACTTCTAAGCTTTAAGCAATTTAAACAAATTAGTTTTGACTTTTAGCAGCATCTCACACCATGCAGCCAGCGAATAACCTTGGCTTATACTGCAGCTGCATCCAAATGAAGCGTTAATCTGGAGAAAACCATGCCTCTATTATCTTACTGCTAACTTCTGGAGAATGCTAAAACCACTTTTGCCTGTGAGCATGAAAATCACAATAAATTTTGAACCTTTGACAACAGCGTAACGCTTGTAAAAGTTATAGTCAAAGCATTATAACACAAATTTATAATATGTTTTACTGATATCACTACCTCATACTAAGCAAAGACTTAAAAGAAGCACGTATTGAGAAGTACAAGTGAGAAGAGACAGCAGTGTCCTGATGAATTAAATCAAGTCCAAAACAGTTAACTTGGGTTTGACTAAACTCAGTGAAATCAAAGCAATAATCGTAAATTGGTTCTTACAACTTTGCTTTTCAGTTATCAGTAACACTTTTTTGTTTTACTTTTGGAGTTGTGTCTTGTGCTTCTTTTCTCTAGTTCAATTCACATTCGGCTGTGACAGGGTATCCAGATAATATGTCATAAGAACAGTCAAACAGATTCCTTGAAATTTATGTTCAATATGTTTAATGTTCAATATTTACTTCCATTTTGCCATAGTTTTGAAAATATTTGTCAGTACCAGCAGAATTCTCCAGAACAAGGAATTTTTAAGTCAATAAGATTTCGAGATTTTTCCTTAAAGTCTGTATGCAATATTTGCATTTAATTTTAAAATTAACACTCCCTCATTATTAAGAAAGTGACAATTACTTTTACATATAAACAGCTCTATTTTTATTCAGACTTTTGAGAGAAACTGCAGTCTGATGAGGCAAAAAAGAGGTCCACCTCTAGCTGCTATGTAACGTTTCTGTGGAGTGAACACTTCAATTACATGGCTCAGTCTAAAAGGAATGACATCACATTTCCTTCCAAATGGCTTTTGACATTAAAACATTTGAAATATAACATGCCATTTCTTTATTCTTATATCAAACACTGAAAAATTATCCAAAATTTTTCCAAAACAGGAAAGAATTGCTAAGTGACGTTTACTACATTCTCTGAAACACACAGTTTGCAACCAAGTTATACCAAGCACAATATGGAACAAATCCTAAAAATTTCAACTTGATGCAAGATGCTGAGAAAAGTCACATTGAAATGAGCAGAGCTTTCCTTAGCAAACATACTTTTTTTCTCATGAAGGTTTGTATGGTAAACAGCATGCATTTTTCATATACTGCTAGAAAAAAACATCTTAAAGTCAATGTGTCCTTAATGCAACATAGAGACTTGTAGTTTACATAGCCCCAGGCCGCCTGGAGATAACTGAGCAGAGCACCTGAATTACGTCTGGTACTTTGGTGTTTGCTGAGGCTAATTAGATTTTTTTGTCTTCAACACATTTAGACCATTATGACTTGTTCATACAGCAATGAAATAAATTGGTTGCAAGCTACCCTACCTTAAGCTTTTAGAAAATGTTGCAATCAATCCTGCAAATAATATTAAAGGGGAAGTTACTGAACTTTGCTTAAATTTTTCCTCCCCTGGGAAAAAAGAATAGATGAAACTAATAAAGTACAGCCTTAGAAGAATTAAGGCATTCGAGTCCAATTACAATATAGTAATAGTATCATGAATTCATGGAAGATAACTAAAAGAGGATTTCACATGGAGCAAAATCTTACTTAAAAACATGCAGAGTATCAAATTATCATAGACTAATTACAAACCAAACAAAACATCTGTTGTAAAAAAATCCACGCAAATTAAATGTAATCTCTAGTTAGCAAAGCACTTGCATTGCCACTAAATTACAATCAGTTGAAAAAAAAATACAAAAAAAATGCAAGAACAATAGTTTGCTGCACCATTAGACAATATTTAGCCAACATAGCTGGTATTAGTAACCATTATTATAACCCAGCTGTGGTATTTGTAATGCACATGCATTTCATACATCATTATCTGCATAAAGTTCCGCATGAAAAAGAACATTAAAAATACCTTTGAGTTTAGTTTTTTTCTTGGCTACCCCTCCTGGCTCCTCACCTAATTTGTTGCAAAACGGAAATAGGTTACAAACATATTTGTGATGTTTAACAAACTTGACATGAAATTTCCTAACTTGCCATGTTATGTAAAAAGTGCACTTTACATAGCACACTGCAATGCAATGGAAAAATACAAAATATTAACTGATTAAGAATAAAGCAACTTCAGTTGCAGGACCATCACAAGTACTGACATGAAAGACTAACTAATCAAAGAAAAGTACCACATTACCAGATGCATGCTACTTGTGAAGCTTCTTAACTTGGAGATCGCTCAGTTCTCTCCAAACAACTGCTGCCATGTAATTATGACCAACACCCCCTCTGATTTCTCCACAAAGTACTAGTCAGTTCCCTCTCAAACACACTAATTTATGTTTCTATAAAATGTTATAAATATTTTATAAACATATTAACTCAAAAGGTCTTCAAGGACATAGGTATTGCACAGTGTAAAAACTGACTGTTTTCTTACAATAAATTACAACTTATGTTTCTTTATCCAATGGAAAATAAATGTTTCGGCAAAGGTATTGCTCAGATTCAAAAAGCAGCTGCCATTTCATTTCAGTTAAAATACTTACTGCATTACTTCAGACTACTTAAAACTGTTAAGATCTTTATTAAAAAAAATAAACATGATTCTCCAAAATCAGGTGCTGTCTTTTTCCATTGTAGCTAAAAAACTCAGGGCATTCAGCATCTTGATTGTGCTTTATACCTAGTACAACAAGAGGCATAAGGCAAAAAGCCTTTCCAAAAATATAAATAATAATTAGCTTCATCTTTTTAATACCATTAAAAGAGACTGAATTATCACTATCATGATGCTGTGGATTAAGACATAAACCCCACAAACACAGCAATTTTTACCGACAAAAATCATGTGGTTTGCTACCTAAAAGCCAACTAGAAAGTAAAGAGAAGCTGAAAAAAATACAGTAGCTATGTATTTTTACTCATACATCATCTTAGTAAACAAAAAGAGATATTCCCATGTCTCAGCATTAGGCTTCTCATTCAGACATACAAAACACCTACACTGAACATCTGCACCTCGAGTTTCGGTTTCCAGAAAACAGTACATACCCAAACTCTTCCATTACATACCAACGCTTATTCTGAAAAAACAAACAATACTCTGATAGCCTATACTAAAAAAATAAAATCATAAATTTAAAGAATGTAGCCATTAAAGTCATTGTAGTCACTTTGCATCTAATTTCTACACCACACGTTTTCAAAATATCAAGCATTGACATTATGGCCAAAATTGTTTTAAAAAGGGTTAGTCAAGTAAAAAATAGTTTTTAGATTAATTTCCTTACAAACTCATACCTGGGATATGAGTCTTTTCAAGCTCTTCCCTCATAGATTACTGCCATTGCTGAAGTCCAGAGCTCTAACTTGACTAAAATCATTATTCAGTCTTACTATTTCTAAGCAGTGCATGGAAGAAGAAGTTAAATTTTTTTTCATATAAAAGGAAAAATAGACTCTAACTTTCTTGTCTTACAACATCAATGAAATATATAAACAATAAAAGGTATTCAGCAAAGTTGAACAAAGCCATATTTAAATTTCCAGCTCCTCCCCTCTTTTCATATTAAAATTAAACACTACTGGATATTTTAAGATACTCTTAAAAGCATGTGTTGACAAGGAAAACTGCAAAATTTTACAAGGATCAGTATACACGAAAACTATCATACAAATATTTCAAATTATTTTAAAATAAACATATATCCACTACGTTAAAAGATTACAAAATACCTTGTTCACTGATTACTGTTATTTCACCTGTTAAATATTCAGACAAGCAGTAATTTTGTTTCAATTTGTGTTTATGCAATGAATAGCACTAAGGTTCTCAGCAAATTACCAAGTAATGACATAATTACATAAATTGTAAATTTTAACATATTATTAATAGACCTGTTTACAAGAAAAGTATGTAAAATAATAGATTTTAAAATGTTAGTATTATGCAATAATCACAAGACAGAAATCCTGCTGCATCTTGATTTCCACCTGGACATGATCCCTATGAGGGGAAATCCCTACACAGGAAAGTCTCATCTGTCAGCCCCAATTAGCCTGAAGCAAGATGGGTGCAAAACACCTGGTTTTCCGAGATAGCAATGCCCAGAGCATGTGACGAAATCCGGCACCTAAAGGAATTCATGGCAATGACTTAGGCTCTTACAGCTTGGGGGCACACAAACCAATATCCAGAATTTTATAAATCATGTAGTTGAACTTGTGGACTCCTATTCTAAGGTCCAATTCAAGTGGCTTTACACTTGTTTTGAGCTAGTTTTAAAGTTCCTTCTTTTTTCCACTCAATCCCACATTATAAATGTCCAATGCTGGCAATACAAGAAAAAAATGTACAGTTTTATAACATCAAATGTGGGTATAATGGAATGCCAGAAATGGCTGCTATTGGAGTCAGTTAATTAAAAAGTTGAGTTCAAAATTAACATAGGTGGACAGTTTTACAATATTTTCTAAATAACAGCTTTAAATAGTCTAAAAATTAAATACTCCTGTAAAAGTGGTTATTTTCACATAATGCTTAAAGGTGGTCAACTTGCTATCTTGACTGGTTTTTTGAAGCTTAGGAGTATTACAAAGCATTCTTATTCTGTAACGAAGTCCAGTCATTTCCTCTGTTTTTCCCCATAAAAACCTTCAAGAACATTCTCCACAAGCATCCCCAAGAGAGAGCACAGGTTTAGAACTTAAGCACCAAAAGAAAAATACATAAATACTATTTTTATTCAGAAATATAAGCATTGCAAAACAAAAATAATAGGTAAAAAGCACTGGTTTTTAGCAGTTTCCCAGATGTTGACAGGTAAGATTCTCATATTTAACAATATATTGAGCAACCTGATATGCAAATACTATTTTATTCACTTAATAATCCTGAAAACTTTATTGGCCTTGCTAGACAATAGGCTTTGCCATGTGGAAAAATTCCTGTAAGTCAATTTCTCCACAACATCTACCCGCATAAACACTTCTAACCTGCAACACCATGAAACAAAAGTAAGCTAATTAAGGTGGCTTATACACTTAGATGCGAAAAAGGGACAGGCTACTTTGCATTTACCCTAAAAAGCACATGGGCCAGGTTAGCACTCAGCAGCTGACAGGCAGCACTTGCTACCCTTCTGCAAATTGTTCAAAACCTGCATAACAGAATATAAAGTGTCAAGTTTTAAACACTAGGGCTTGTGTTCAGACTCTTGCCTTAATTTATGATGTTCCATCAAGAACCTCCTTAACCACACAGAAAATTAGCAAAAGATGTTAAAAACGCAGTACTGAAAAAGGAAATACAAATCTGTAAGCCAAAATCATTAACATTTTTTCTTTCCTTTTTATTTCCCTTCTCCAGAAGAACTGCAAGTCAGAAAAATTTATGATTGTTTGTACCTCCCCCCGCACATAATTATTACTATGATTGTGCATCTATAATATGCTATATTAGATACACAAGGTCATCTGCTAAACAAAATTAGTCTACTGACAGAAAGCTAGCACCCACTTACCTTAAACTGAGTTCAGAGCGCTTGCCTTACCACGGCCTGTAACTCTCCCAAGTGCAAGTTTTAATTCATACAACTAGCATAAAAAACCCCCAAACAAAAAACCACCAAGCTTCAGTACATTCTCCGTACGTTTCTGTAATATCTCTTGCTTATTTAGCTGCCTAATGTCAGAAGAAAAATCCAGATCAGATACACGTGGTAGAAAGCATTTTTGTTTCTTAAAGTCACAAATGCTTATACTGCATCCTATACACGCAGATATAAGAAACCAACAAGGAAATGTTGTCTTTATTAGCATCATCTTGATACATACATCCTAACTGACCATGAGAAAGACAGTAATTAATGTATTTCATGCTGCTGTGACATCATTATCATAGCTGCTTTTCTGATGGAAACCAAACAGGGAGCACAGTAACACATCCACCCAAAATTACTGGTCTGTACACAACAGCTTTCCCCAACTCTCAAATTACATTTATAATACAGGTGGGTTTTACCTCTCCCATCTGACCATTAAATGAAATTAAAATCTTTCCAATGCTCCAATACATTCTTCTTCTATACTGCCATCTAAATGCAACCTATACCAGTAACTGTTATGAAAATTTGATTTCTTCTACAGCCAGTCAATTGAGACTAACTAATAATGAAAAAATTTTAAAGGGGGCAGGGCTGAAACACTGGCAAAAAAACTTTTGTGATAAGAATTTCAACAGGTATGCAAACAATGTGCTCTTTATTATCTTCAAATCAAAGTTATTCTATACATTATGAGCATTGTGATTTTTCTTCGCCATATAAAACACTCTTCTATTTTCAAATTAAATACTGCTGAAGGTGGTCACAGAAATCTGGGGTTCAAAGCTTCCAAAAGTTTTCAGCCATTTCAGATGTATGGGTATTAAGGGTTTTTTCCCCTATAAATTTCTTTTCATTAGTATCACAGAAGAAGAAGAAAAAGCTTTGCTACAAAGGTTAATGCAGTACTTTGTTTGAAGACTGGCAATTAAAATATCAAACATTTACCAACAAATGACAAAGTAAAACACCCCACAGATTTCTAAAAATGCTGGACAAACTGGAAGAATACAATTTTAGTCACAGACATTTATTTCTGCAGCTCTGTAAAACTTAATATAAATTAACTGTTAGGAATATGAAGGTATCTAATGAAAACCGCATGTCCAATTAAATATAAAATCAGTAAAGTTTCATTCCTTGCTAGGTATAAAACCCAGCAAGTTCCTATCACTTAAACAATGTATTTTCCACATAAAAAACATTGTTTGCTATTAATTTTCTCCTATTTTAAATTCTCACAGCAGAAACTGCAGGAGAAAGCTGCAGCCTTGCCTTCTAAAATAATTATTCTAAAATAATAGATGTCTAACCTCCTATGGCTTTCAACCCATAATTTAAAAATACTTTTAAAACAATATACTGACTGTATTTTTCTAGTCACAAAAAAAATCAAACTAAAAATTTAGTTTTCAAGTTCCTCGACAAATTTTAAAAAATTTGTGTGGACTCACAACCAAATTGGGATACTGTTCAGTTTTGTTTGCTTATTTGCACGTCATACTCAGCTTAACATTTTTTGCTGTTAAATGCTTTTTTAAAAACAGATAAACAAACAAACCAACCCGCCATGCTGATATAACTGAAGATTCAACTAAATCTTATTACCACCCTTACTAGTCAAGTTCTGCTTGCAATCACAACAATTCACAGAATACATGAAAACCAAACTTCTCTATCCCAAACTTTTGGAGAGTTTTGAGAGCTCCACTCACCACTGGTGAGGGTTCAATTGTTAACTCAACAGGAACAACCCCAGGCAAGAGCGAACACTTCCGAGACGAAGACTACATTCCAGAAAGGAAGAACCATACAAAGTTACTTACCCTAGGTCTTTGCACCCACCCCTCACCCCTTCTTCTCCTCTGACAAATTCTTCATTCCCACTATAATAGTTTTCAAGCAGATGTCTACACACTTAAAAAAACCAACAGGGAAGTTGCATTATATCAAATCAGAACTCTACTGGCTGGCATTTCATCTCTGTAGCCCACATTAAACTAATTCATTGTTTACTGATCACCTATCTCAGTGCCTGTAGCTTTCTTGTGATTCAAGCAATCCACCTTGATTTCACTTGTAAAATTTCCAGTTTATCAATTCATATTTTAACTATTTTGTATAAACTTCATTATGTAGAATTCTTATAGTAGATGTTTCCCTTCTCTTTTTGGCTATCTAGTTCCATTACTGAAGCATCTACAATAAAATTCAATGTTCCATAGCAATTTTTTAATTCACACTGAGAGGTACTATTACCCAAAAACAGTGATGAAACTCTTATTTCTAACTCAAACCTGCTTCTAAACTTAAGATTAAAAAAATTCTGACATGAAACAAAACAACCCAAGCTTACTTATTTCCTACATCTCAGACACTGCAAGTTTCTTGCACTTGCTAACAAACTGCTCAGTAATATTCCAGATATCTACTAGCATTTATTTTTATAATGTTTGGGGGGCTTATTTATTTTCTTTGCCTTACACTTCACATATCTTTTTTTAAAAACCATTACACTTATATGTGGTTAACTTTCTTATATCTTAATCCCCAAATATTTGGAAGAAAATGTAACCAATGCTCTCGTCATAAACCTTGAGCAGCAGTATTTTAGCCCATCACAACACTTCACTTGCTTAACACTACCACATTTTTATTACTTTTAAAAGACTATACAGTACCCTGAATTAGATGCTCTAGAGGTAGTTTTTTTGAAACAGGCATGTCAAATTGCTTTAAAATTGTCATGCCGAAGTAACTGAAAATTCATTTAGTTTAAAAAGAAGTTAAAATTTCAGCCTGCAACTACTAGTGTTAAAACTTGAACATCAACTTCATATAGGAAGCCAATACAAACTTAAGTAAAGCAGGCATTACAAGAACCACTTTGATATAATATTAGTAGTGATTTGTTTGAGTACATTATTCATGTTTTAAAAGGACAGCTCAATTTCAGCTTTTGATACCTGATACAAACTGCAGGACACGATTATAAACTGCCCTTTCTATACCAGTAACTTCATATAGCAGACAGAATTCACATACATAGAAAGTATTTTTGGAACAACTGTCATAAAACTGTCACAAGAAAACAATTTGAATTTGCGAACCTATATTAAATACTTCAACTTCTCAAGAAATAGAAGACATTAAATGCTAATTTCCAATTAGTCTTTAATATATTCAGTATTACATTAGAAATACATAATCACAGCTTCCCACTTCCATAGAAGGCCCACCTTAAAAACTAAAACAAATTTAAAACAGCCCTTGTGATATGATTGTCATATTAAAGACATGATGAAGACTTAGATTGAAAACAGACAAATCAGTGGGAATAAACCATATGACAGTAGCTTCTGAACACAACAGATGTTATCTAACTTAGAAATAAATGTTTCTGTAGAATTTTCAAGCACTTATAAATCAAGTGCTTTTCACTGAACAAGTAAGAAGAACCTATCTGAGAAATCAGTGAATCACAAAATAAGTTATTTATTAAAATAATATCTCACAAGAGAATTATCATTGTCATGTCTGTATTAAGGATTAACATATAAATATGTATTTACAAAATGCAGTCATGCTAGAACACTTTATAATCAAGGCTGTTACAAAATGCTTCAGTTAATATTCTAGAAAGACAAACGTTATAGTGTTAACAGTAGAGATTATTACACTTAAGCTTTGTAAGTTTTGTGCACAAAATGCACAAATTGAAGCACATACAGAAACCAACTACACAACCACAGATGCATGTTTTATTCTACATATTTACACACTTGCATAATACTTGTCATCCTGTCACAAAAATGGAAAAATTATTGAAAGGCTTTCAACTACTGAAACAGCACTGCATGCCTAACTTTAGTTCGATCTTTATAGTGTCCATTTGGGAGGTTTCCCTCAATGCCATAAATTCTTGTTACATTAAGACTGATGATTTCATGGACATTTTCAAAAGCCAATCAAATTAGTCTTTCAGTCACTGGTTCTGTAAATCCAAAATAACACAAGTCTTTTTTCCCTGAACCCCTTCATTCTGTGACGTACCATCAACATCATCTGCAGCTTCGCTCTCTTCTTCTTCTAGTATTTCAAAAGGAGTCAATACATCATAGAGAAATGAGAGAAAGCCATAAAACCAATCAGAGCTTTCCTCTGCTAAAATATTAAGGACTTCCTCAAGGGAATCAATATTTTCATTACTGCCATCTTTGGTCAGGCCTATACAAGAATAGAGGAAAGAGAGAGAGAGAGAGGGAAGGGGAAAAAAGAGACAGCAGTTAGGTGGAAAGAGGAAACTGTAAAAGGAGGATCTGTGAAAGACATCTCTTGTCACAGACAGAAGTCTTTACAGGACTGCTAACTAGGAAATAGAAGGATGTTAAGAAAGTTTAATCTTTCCAATACAGACTATAATTTGGGCATTAAACATGCAAAACGTTATGCCACAATCTTACTTAAAAAAAAAAAAAAGAAGAAGAAGAAAAAAAAGGCAGTAGCTTTGCCCTTGCTTCCCTTCTTCCTAGTCCTAAAACTAAGCCACTGATATTCAGGTTTTTTGCCACATCATTCACCTTTAGACCATTTTTTATCAGTAATCTTCTACTACTTTAAAATCACTCAATTTGCCTTTTTTATTTTTTAAACCATCACGTTCAAATTTGAGAGCTTGCAACTGATGGCTGAGAATAACATTTAAAAGCAAGGAGTATATAAACAAACTTGTTACAGACACACTGTTAAGGATAACATTCTACCATGCAGAATTTTGATGTTCTTAGAAGTGAGGATTCTAATTGCTGGGGTGGTGTCATTTTGAAGTTTGTTTGCTTGTTTGGGTTTTAAACATGTTTCTCAATCATTTTTTTTCTACTATAGATATTCTACATAATACACTTGATCCTCAGGAATTATTTCCACACCTGAGGATATACAGAACACTAGATAGGTAGCCAATACAGGGTATTAAGTTCTTTATATAGAAAATCTAAAGCAGGGTAAAGAGCTAAAGTAGAGATGGCCAGAAGAGGAGAGAAAGAGCTCATCACTACTAAATTCCCAAATACTACAAGTTACTACTTTATGTTACAAGACCCACTGATCTAACAGGCATTTGTAAAGTGCAAATCAGCCATAGCCAATGCTTTTTTCCCCTCCTGGTTTTTGGGGAGGTCTTGCTCAGGGTTGTTTTTTATTTTTAATTAAAATCACTGTTTTACAGTTGTTACCTTATAACTTTTCAAATTTTCCATTCTAGGAAAAGCACAACAGAATGACCAGGCAACAACAAACAATTACTGGTATGCTTTAAAGCTGCAGAAGGAGGAATCTCCCCCACTTCTAACCAGAACAAACCTTCATTTGTGTTGAAAGGACAAGCAGAAAAGTGAGCTAAAGGTGAAGACAGATTGTTGAAACATAAAATTAAGTGAACATGTTGCACATGCAGATTACAAAGCAATATTAGATGCAGGTTAATGAAACATTCAAAATAGAGAAGTTCATGGCAAAGACATTTAACACATTTCAACATGTTTTTCTTACAGCACATAGTGAAAGTATCAATGATAATTCTGAGGAAACTTCCAAGTCCATGATACTCCACATCCTTGTACCTGGATGTCCAGAACCTCTACTTGAGTGACCAGCCATTCTCTTTAACTTTTCACTGGATAGCCCAAAGGTTTAAAAATGACAGTTTGAATCCAGGAGGCAATCAAGGTACTATAAATATCCCTCTCCAACTTCTTCCATGGCTTAGTTCTATAAAAATTAAATTTTATAAACAACTTTATGCACAGTAGTCAGTCATTCTAATTTGTTTTCAAAATTTGGATCAAGCAAGATGTAAAGACATACTAAAGTAAGGGTATTTATTGAAGAACGAAATCGCAATTTAAGAATGGAAACTTGAATCCAAAAATCCTTCAAAAATACAATCTAAGTTATAAATACAGAATTGATAATACTTGTGTCATTCTAGTCTGTCAGAATCTCATACAAAAACAAAACAAAAAAAACCCCCGAAACAAAACAACCCAACCAAAAAAACCAACAAAAAAACCCCAAAACAACACATTACTCCCAAAAGACCTCAGGCTCGAGAAGTTATTTCTGTACACACGTGCAGAATCATATAGATGCCCCTGTTCTTGCACTGAGTCAAGAATTAAGACTTTTGGGCAATTACCTTTATAAAATACAGCAGCATATTTTCTTTGAAAATACGACGACACCAAAGAGAACCACAGAAACTGGAAGCGTGTGTCTTACATGTGTCAAAACACCACCAAACAACAAAACCTAAAACCTTTATTTACAATTCTTTGCAAAAACTATACAAGACGAAGATAACAGACTTTGAATTAAACAAAAAAACCCCAAGAACAAAACCAAAAAAACCCTCAGACAACATTTCAGCCTAAATTAAAGAAAAAAACACAGTATTTCATAGTTTATCTTCTTTTCTAAGATAGAGTACCAAAAAAAACCCCAACTAACTAATATTCTACTTTTCATCTTCATTCACCCCCATAATCAAGAAGAACTGCTTTACAAAGTAAAAACTGATAAACTCACAAAAGCATTGTAATAAGTGTCTGAAAACGGTGACAAAACCAAAGCTGCCCAAGCAGGCAGCCATACCCTACCAAAGCAGGGACTCACAGGATATAGCTACTTTATTTCAAGAGGAGTCTTAACATGACAATTTAAATCCAAATGAATGAAGGAGTCAAAATATTTATCTGCTCAATAGTTAACACAAGTACTAGGGCACAGGACTTCCCTACATGCATTTAACAAGACAAAGCCTTTTTTCTCCTGTAAACACCTCTTTTTATGAGAATGAGCACAAGCCAACCTTTAATACTTGAAAGTGCTACAGAACTTGAGAAAAATAGGAATGAGCATGAAACTTATCCTAAACAGCTGAACTGTGCAAAAGCATTCTTTTAAAGCCTATTATCTCACTACAGATTTTCTGCATGTGCAATCTCAGTGTGACTGCCTGCAAACATATTTTTTCTGAAAAATATGTGAACCAGGGGGAAAGATGATTTTTTACTTGGATTCTATTGCTTATTACCCTTTGACTGCTGATAAACTAGGATTTTAGGGGTTTTTCCATTTTCTGCATAGCTGGACTACTCTGAACTAAATGCACAAGAACAATAAAGGGATTGTTTTCTGTAGCTACAGTTCCATACCTGTACTAACAACTGCAACCATTTACGCAGAATTTCTCAGGATGTTGCTTGCTAAAAGGGATTGAAGTACAAAAGAAACAGCTTGGCTCCAAAGTCACTATTACAACAGACATTGGTACCCCTATACAGGCCATGTTTTGGCAATACCACTAAAGCCACTGCTTCTCTGTAGTGATCTGAAGCAAGGGCAGATGTAAAGCACTCCCCCCAAGAATAACACCCTTCAGAGTACAATCAGAGGGAAGTGGACAAAAACTGGGAAGCAAAGTACTGCAAACAGCAGCCCCCAAAGGAGCAGAGTACGAAGCCTCTCCTCCCATTACCAGAACGAATTCTGTGAACTTCACAAATACCTATGGAAAAGACAAAATCTGCAAGATAATGGCAGACTAGCTTCAAGAAGTTTGCATTTCCACCATAGATTATTTTTTAAGAAATGCTAAAATACTCCATAAATACTTGGGGTTGGTTGAGTGGAGGGGGTGTAATTTGCTTGGGTTTTTTGGTTTTTTTACTTCTCTTACATGGGGAGTAGAGGAAGAAGGGAAGAACAAACTTCTTGCACACCCTTTTTAAAATTACACAAATCTCTCAAGAGAACTTGATCATGAAACCTCCTTTGATTCCAACAAATAAAAAGAACAAATCCTATCATACCTTCTACAAACAAGAAATAAAATAATTAATTGTAATTCTTCTGTTTAGGTAAGGCCAAGTAGTACAGAAAATTATTAAATTATCAACTACTAAACCATTATTTGGAATACAAAATAAGTTCATGCTGGTAGAAGCATTTCTCAAAATGTCAATTAAGTTAATTTAAACTTAAAAGATATTTACCATTAATATGAAATTTAATCTTGAAATTTGTAGTGAAAACGAAAGGTTATGGAGGTGGACAACATTAAACCACTGTGCACCTCAGAACTTCAATATAAAATACTAGTGCTGTAATAGCTAAAGAACAGAAGAGAAAAAAGCATATGAATTCCTATCATTAAACATCAAAGTGCAGTAACTCCTTTTGTACCGCAGAAACCACTTGCTATTATGGCAGTCTGACCCAGAGACAAATCCCAGAAAGTAATAAGCCTTTGAATACAGCATATGTACTAACGAAATCCTCACAAACAAAAGGAGCTTTGCATTCAGTATTCAGAAAGTTACCCTAATGCAGTTGAACGTAGGCTTACTATACAGTTTCCTTAACTACAAAGACTTAATTCTGGAAAACTAATTCCTCAGGAGGGAATCCAGTCTTCTAGTTTCTGCATCAACGAAATAATTTCAGTCTGCATCGTGGTGCTCATTTTTTATTTCATATTAAATTTTAAATGCAAACAAGCACAGTAACTTACAGGGAAGTTCAGTTAATCATACAACATGCTAGTTATTAGCATAATTTTATTTTTATATTCATAATTTTCTCAGTGTCATAAAACTTAATATATATAATTTCTTTCATACTGCAAAAATTATTCTCAAATTTAAATGAGATTAAATCCTATTTCTAAGCAACTTTTAAAAATAATAAAAAATAAATTTTGATCTGCGACCTTTTAATGTCACATTTGAAGTACAAAGTTTAAATGCATGACAAAACAAGCTTATAATAGAAACACTTTCATGTACTGGCAGAACTCCCAGCTATATCAGGCTGCATAAAACAGAAATGTAACAAAGCAGCAGAACGTTTCTGGCTGCATATGACCATCAAGAAAGGGATATCCAGTTTCTATATACTACAGAACAGACAGAGAAAGATAAGAATTATAACTATACCAAGTATTATCTTAGTCACCAATTATAATTAACACTCATTAATTATAATTAGCTACTCAATCTGTAGCTCTGAAGCCATTCAGAATGCTGGAGATTCTTTGGAGTGACTCTCACATTCACACCATTGCAAACTGATTCAGTTGATTACATGAGGTTTCTATAAACTGTGAAGGGATTAAACAAATGAACACGCATCCTCCCAAACTCTTGCTTATTTCTCCAGATAAAAGTAGGAAAAAATAAAATGGTAAGCTGACTTTTTGGAGTATGAATTTGAAATAGCAAACCATGACATCCTAATGTAATGCTGATAACTTTGGCGAGTTTGAAACATTCCATTTTGTCCTCTGCTCAAGCTATTAATTACTGTGCTGGGGGCTTCATTCTTTTGTTCATTTGTTTAATTTGACAGGTTTGTGTGCTCAGCATAGGTTTAAATTTGAATAAACCAACTAAAGAAAAGTAAACTTAAGTAAAATTTCTACCATCAGGTATGCAAGAACTATCTATCCAATGCTTGACTGTGAAGCTGGAGAAGGCAGTGCTTTAAAAGATGTAGGTAAAGAACATTATCATAAAGCATGTCTAGTGATTGAAATTTCCCTCTGAAGATACACCGTGAGCAGAAAGACATTCTCACATATTACAAGGAACAGAAGCCTAAACCCGATGTTTCAATGTCAGAGAAGAAAAATTCATGTCATGTACTATTTCTGAAGGGCAAAGAAAATGAACAGACTTGCAGAGAATTCAGAATAGAGGAAAGACAGTACAAAAATACACCACACAAATAGTCATCTAAGAAGTACAAAGGCATATTTAAAGTAATTTTAAAGTGGACCTGGCTTAATATGTTAACATAAACAGTGTTTTCACTCTTGAAGCATCCTAGGTCCTGCATCTGATAAATTTACTGATAATCACAACCATCCTTCAACATTCAATACAGCAGCATCAACCCCCTAATTTCAAAATCATCCTGTAAGTAATTAAATGTTTCCACTAACATTGCTATATTAGAAGAACAAAAATTGCTATTAGGTACACACTCAATCCTGGAACTTGAATTCAAGAAAAAAATCCCTCACAATGAAATCAATTTAAGTTTTCCCACTAGGAAAAAACCAAACAAATAAACCAGAAATACCGTTTTGACCTTAAAACGAAGCACCAAACATGACCATGCCAACTAAATTATATAGATTGTTCCACCTGTATTTGTACTTGCCTAGCAATACTTTAGCATCTTCCACATCAAAGTCTCCATCTCCATCAGCATCATATATCCCAAGCTTGCCTAGAAGTGCAAAGAGAGGAAGAAAAGACAGTTAGGGATTTGGCCATTTGTTTCCAGCACAGTTTTCAATGTACAGTGGTTGACCGTCAATGCTAGGTTGTTACCATATGTTTTTTAACAATTTAGCTGTAATCTTCTTAACCACATTTTAAATTTCCAGGGAAATACTACAAATATTTCAAGTTTCTTTCTGTATTTCCTGGACTTGAGATCAGCCTGAAAATTTAAAGCAAGTCTGTACTTACATACTTGACATGGACATGCTTTGCTCAGAATAAAATTTAAGTTCACAAGAAATATTCAACATGTTTGAGGAAAAATAATAAAACAAAAACTTATAAAATAATCACCATTTGTTTTCTGATTACATGCTTTCTCAAAGTCTAAATTCTTGGAGAAGAGATAGGTATATAGGTATATAATGTTTAGTGCCAAGTTAATAGAAAGTAAACAGCCTACTTCCCAGACAAAGGAAAACCATTCATAAATTTTACCAACAATGCATAACCTTCCATGCAGACAAAAAAAGTTGTCCATCCTTTCATATACGACTAATAAATCAGTTTTCTCACTTTTTGTTCTTGAAACTGCAGCTCTATCAGCCCTAGGTATATGCAAAAGGAGAACTCAATTTCTGTTAAAAGAGAATTTTCAGCATAGAATTGTGGTATCCAGAATATGAAGTGTCCTGGGACCACCAAACAAGTAGAGACTTATCTAATTATAGGCTTGATAAAATTCAGACACAACTTGCAACAGGATCAAACTGCAGAGCTTGCAGAACTCTGTGTCCTTAGAGTCTGACAGCTTAGTACACTTGTCATTCTCTAAATGGAGGTAGAACTTTCTTGCTATAAAAATAAATGAAATATAGTTCTTTAAATGGTACTTAGAAAATTAGAAAACAGTTCTGTGGAAGAAAAAATTCAGACTTGGGTCTAGAATAGACAAAAATATGTCCATCACCATTGTATGGAACAAACCCATTAGGAAGGAGCCATATATTTTTATGGATGAACACAGTAGACTGGTGCAAAAATGTAACTTTCTAGAAATAAGAATTATATTATCTTCAAAACCATGAAGAACGAGACAGATGAGAAACAACTGAGCTTCATGTCATTGCAGAAGAAGAGTAATTCTCAAAAAAAAATTAAAACCATAATAAAGTAAACCAAAACTTTCAGCCAAGGGACTGTAAAGCAAGTGTATTTCTCCAATATCCTACCTTGTAGGACCTCCGACAAGTTATAACGGAAATCCTTTGCTTTGGCTGCATGCATGGTAAAAATACAAAAAACATTATTTGCATCACTAGACCCAATTAAGTTTCAAAGCAGAAGCTTCTCTTAAAAAAAAATCAGTCCAGATCAAAAAAGCATGTACCAACAGATTTGTAAATTTTGTAAAGCCACCAGGTGCAAAAGTCCATGTTGAATCCTGCAACATCAGGGACAACAGCTGTACCTATGGACATACATCTTGAAATTTGAGATATTAATTTGTTAAACCTTAAATATTATATTAACAGTACTGTCTGAAAATTGTCATATTGAGATAAAACTGTCACTGCTCTAAGGTTAAAACTGAGGTCATTCAGCACTCTCACTCGTGAGAGGATTACTGGTCAGTTGTCCTGACCCTGCATGCATCACAGTCCATCAGAGGAGAGCTAACACTAGCTGTCCACTTTCAACTACTGCTGCGAGTTTCTGAGAGCTTAAATTCAAACTGCATATTTAGCTGACCTCTCCAATGAACTACAGTATATCCCAGCCAGGGTCAACCTGTTACAACCTGTTTCAAAGACATCTTACAGGATGATAATACCCTTTAATGAGAACCCCATTTTAACATCATAGTAGTGTTCAGCATTAAAACATACATTTTGAACTACGCTGCCTATTCTTATCATGTAGGTCATTTGCAAATGCTGCAGTAGACAAACCATCTATCTAAAAATACAAAATGGTGTTCATTTAATGCATATCATAATATTACTAGAAAAATCTTAAGATTTAAAATTCTTACCTAGAACTTCTTCATAATCTACAAGTTCAAACCAGACAACTGCTACTGACGTCCAAACTCCCAGCAAAGCAATTACCATAAACCAGGTGAAAAATGAGCTTCCAGAGAGGCCTTCTTTCTTTCCATTCTTGCTTCCTCCATGCTTAGTCTCTGTTAAAATAAGACAAGAAGAAAGAATGGATGTAAGAGTTAGAAAATCGTTATTGAGGATGCAATTATAAAACTTGCTGCTTATGACTACACAGAATACAAGACATCTGAGCAACAATTTTTTGGTGGGTTTTGTTGTTGTGGAGTTTTTTGGTTGTTTGGGTTTTTTTAAATTTCACCACCTTCACTTGCTTTCCATTTCACTGTGAATTACTGTGAGAAGCTTGATGATTATCTAAGCAAAAGCCTCATAACCAACCAAACACCAAAAGCCCCCATCTAATTTGTCTTACAACTTAGCTGGAAATTCTGCCTTGCTCCCCTTTGATGTGTATTTACACAGAGCTTCACATTTTTGAGATGCTTTGCATTTGTTCCCTGCGGTTCCCAGGCTGCCACCAGAGGACACTATGGCCAGCAGAAAAGCTTTGCAAGAGAAGCATTTCTCCTAAATCAAGTTTCAAAACTAGTCAAAATAGCTCACAGAACCAACATGACAATTGAAATAGCCTAAGAAAACTCTAAAATCTGAACTATGCTAAGGGTAAGAGTTCAAGTTCAGATACTTTACCAGCTAAAATCATCTTAGAATTAAGCAGAGATTCACTCCATGCTAAATAACTCTAGATTTTCAATCCTATGGAACATACAAGTAAAAGGATGACACAGAGACATAACACAAATCACGGTTTCACTTATAACTGCACATATGGAAAGTAAATATATATATAAAATTACATGTAGTTGTAAACAAATGGCTGCAAAAGACAGACCTTGACCTAGCATACGTGTGGCAAGTTTCAAATGGGATTCCTCACTAGAGAAGACATAAATTGCTTGGTCTGTTGTTTTAGGTCTGTTTTAGTGAAAGAGGGAGATACATATACTCACACACATATATATAAATAAATATGTACTGAAAAAGATGCCTGCCTCTGGCCTTCCTCCAAAGCTCAAGGTCTGCTCTTCTGCCCCCTGACATTACTGCTGCAAGGGTGGCACTTGGCTGCAGTTTCATGTCCATTAGTCTACTCCACTCCATTGTAAGAAGCAACTTTTGCCTGTTCAGCCACATGCAGGCCGTTATTCAAGCAAAACCATTTCTTACATGATTTAAAGACTGTTTCAAGAAACTTAGTCAGGAATATTGTGATAAGGTAAGGAGTAACTTTATCATACTAATTGCAAGTAATGTTTAATGAATTTATCAACACTGTTCATAGAAAAAAACAAAAAATACCCTCAAGCTAAATATCAACACAATTGTTTTTTAGAATAAAATGGGGTAGCTCTGAATGATAAGTAATGAGAGATGGGCAACTGACCCATTTTTGTAACAGGAACTATACATAAGTACAGTTACCCTGCTTGCCATCAGGTTTACAGCCGTAATAAAATATTCTTTTATTACATTAATTGTGCTATATACTGAGTTCAGACCAACAAAAAAACCACTGATCCACGTCAAATCTTACTCAGCTCAGCATTTTACTGAAGAATTCTTTTATTAAGACTACTCCCTTCAAAGATCAAACAGCAACTATTTAGTTTCTTTTCTACATTAAAAACAAATGCCCAATAATATTCAGAGAGAAACTGAGGCAACTTAGTCTCACATCAGGCATATATCATTTGCTACCAGACAGTCCTCTAACTTCGTATGTGCAGGGTCCATATACACAGCTCATGGCAATATTTCTCTTGTGGGAAATGTATGGGCAGCCTGAAAATTGAGGGACAGACAAGCAGCATCTGCAATCTGACATATGCTCAACTGTATGAAAATTACTTACAGTACTCTTGAGCTGGTAAAGTTAATATTGAGAAATAAACAATTACAGGATGTAACATCAGGGCTTCACTACACCTGTGTACCAAGGCAGTCAATGAAAGCTTTGTACCTATTTAAATGAAACCCTTATGTTAAAAACAGTTTAAATTATTCCAGATTGCAACCTGGTTCTAGAGCAAAACAGGAGAGAGGATCTTACTGAATTTCATACTCATGTGCCTTACTGTTTTCTACCGTTTACTGCTACTTGCCTCTGAAGAAAGAAGCTTTACTTACCAGAAGAACAGGAAAATGAAGGAAAAGACAACTTATTTAAGTAATCAAGCAGCACTATTCATATTTTTTTCCAGTATAAGAGACTGTTTCACATAAATTCCTCAAAAATAGGTTCTGCTATAAAAATGCAGTTCACAAAAATAAATTTTTATGCTCTGTTTTTTTACCTTATAGCAAAATTATTTACAAAACTCTTGAATAACAACTCAACTATGGCAGCTTGATCACGCAACACTTTTATATAAATGGAGGTTATGTAACAAAAAAAATTTACCTACGATCTGCACAAATAATGCTACATGCAGGGTCAGAACAGAACACTGCGAGGACTGAAGCTGGCTCAGAGCTCATTCCAAACAGTTAATTCTCAACTCAAGCCCTTTCCCTGCACATGCTGCCAGCCTTGTCAGAAGTAGGTCACTTGCCATATCTGGTAAGCCTGTGCTTACACCACCAGATGTCTTTATGCAGACATCAGAAAGTCTTAAAGCACGGTCTATTGCTCAACAGCAAATCTATAAAATCCTATACCTCACCCACCCCCCATTAAGTCACATCTAGCTAAAAATGTATGAAAACCTTTTTACTTTTGCTTACCTTTAAGACACCTAGCAATTTTACAGACTCTAAAAATAACTTTGAAGTCAGATATTTGAAGACAAAACAATGTCTCTTATGTTAATGTATACTCTATTAGCCAAAAAAATTATTTACGATCAACCACCTGCCATAAACTCATGGAATACCTCTAGTCCAGAGAACGAGAAAACAAAGAGAACAGAGGCAGCCTGTAACACAAACTAGAACAGCAAACTGGCAAGAAAACACACAACAGTAAGCCAGTTATTTTACCGATTATGAAATCAGACATAACTGGTATTTGCAAGTACACATTTTCCACTTGCTCACAAAACAAAGGTTAGGATTATACCTGTGTCGTCAGCCATAACATTAGTGCTCGATTTCCACCAACAAAGAGAGTGTGTCAGTATTTCCAAAAATCAGTGTTGAAGGCAGAATAAGAAATATCCCCACTGTAGTCTTGCAACAGGAGCAAACAAGTTTCCTAAAGCCAGCTCAGCTGGAACCCGAAACTGGACCCAAGAGAAACCTCTCCTCCAAATCTATTTTTAGAGCAGTTATCCTCAGGAGCCAAACGCTTTTCAGAACTCATATGGCAATCTAGTTCTGACGACAATGAAATTCACTTACTCCTCTAAACAGAGCATCCTGGGTAGTTGATCCTTTCCCCTCCCCTTAATCCTCCAACATCAAAAACAACAGCGAATGAAACCAAGCACATTGTACTGTAGTACTTTTGCTGCAATTTATGCCACAGTGCCTGATCTCTAAGGACATTAAATCCACGCGCGTAAGCTGAAACACAAGTCTGGACACAAAGCTCGCCTGCTTGCATTTGTTAAGTTGGCCCTCATCCAAGAAACTTTCTCCATGTTGGCACTCCCCTACCAGGCTCCCTGAGGATCCTGTAGAGACTGCTCATTTGAAACTTGCTAACTATTTTAAGAAAAAAGAGACAACTAATTTCTATAATGTAGTTGTGAGTCTTCTAAAAGGATTACTTGAAACCAGCCTTATGCATTCTTGCCAAAGAATCTTCATATCAGAACTGTACGCATTGTATTTGCTTCTGGCAGACCCTTTCCAGAAAGGGCTAACACTAACTCACCTCACTCACCCCCCACCTTAAATTCTGACAACATGCATACTGCCTGTAAAATTTAAACCTAATACAAATGATTAATCACCAATACACCCTCTTCTGAAGGACCAGAAAAAGGGGAAAAATCCACTAATACACTTTTCAATTTTTTTTACATCTTCAATTTTAGCAAACTATTCTTTTCCTGTTGTTTATCAAACAAAAGCCAGCTCCTCTTAAGTGGAAGCCAGAAACAAACTAATTTCTCTTTCACTACAACCCTAATAAAAGCTTTAGGATCTAGCACTCTGTCCTTCTATCTCCATGCTTCTTTAAATAACACAGCTATCAGGTAGATGGAGTGAAGAGAAGAACATTACAGCTCCTTTGAAAAACAACAGATACCTCCTGTGGTTTTAACATCCAGCAACTAATGACCAAAAGCAATTCCCAATAGTTCAAGGGAGAAAAATTGAGAAACAGCACTAGAAGCTTAAGACTTTTCAAATGGATGAAAAGGAACTACAGGCGGTTGATTCTGTAACTAGTGTATCTTTTAACTATCTTCAAAGCCACTTGATTACATTAAATGGATCAGATGCTTCAAGAAAGACCTCCTGACTAGTACATTTCAGTAATATAACTGATGCACACAGGGGAAAATTTACACAGAGTGAAAGTAACCGAACATGGACAAATCAAAATTGAGAAAAATAATGTTACCTGCAATGATTTGTACTCTGTACATATAAACCATACAGTATTTTGACAGGCATCAGATCAGGGAATTCATTGCAACTTCACTTCAGCTGCACCTGTGTTTGCAGACACCAGATCTTACTACAAGTGCATTCATAAAGCATTTAACTGATGCTGAGAACCTCCCAGTCCACCAATATGTATTTTGGGGGGATTGGTCTGAATTAGAACCTACCTGGCTGAACGCCCACAATGATTTAAGCACATGTTTTTGCATCTTTCACTCAGACCTAAGTGAGCATATTCCATTCAGGGACAAGCACAAGGCTTATAAGCAAAGTGAGCTGAGAGAATCAAGAAATTAATTTCAAATGTACACCCAAATCTGAACTAACATATATATGTCAACCTCTAGCCAAGTGCCAACAGCTTTAGTCTTGTGCCCTTTAAAAATCAATTGATTGCAAGAATGACAAACATCTTCCTTCCTTTAAGGGGAAGCTACAGCTAAAATGGGGTAACTCTTCAAACTCATCAAAAGGAAAAAGGACCAAGAGAAAGCTGGACCAAGGTTAGCTCAAAATACCAAAGGATATCATTTTGGTTAGTTTTATGAAAGACAAATGTTAAGTTGAATACATATCTACTTATAATGCAATTTGAGATTGGGATAGCTAATTCAACCGTGTAGACTTCTTACAATGTCTCATTTCTACTGTGTTCAAATGCTGTGACTGCTGGTTCTTTTTGAAGTAATTCAAATTGCTTCATTAACACTCGAAATTATTATTCTTCACCTGATTTATATAACCCTTCCAAAATTTAAAAACTATTTTCAACTTAGTTGTGCTACAACTATACAGTCCATGTACTTGAATTCATTTTGCAGAAGCATAATTGACAATTAAGACTAGCAGCATTAGTTACACCTCTAGATCACTACCAAAGTGCAAGCAAAGAAGTTCAGAGGTGAAAAAATAGTCAATTATAAACACAAAATGTTAGGCTTCAAATCACCAAGCTAAGCTTTTGTAACATGTATAATCACTTCCTACAAAGGTGATTAGGAAGTAATATGGAAGAAATTGTGGTTTATCACTTGAAGATAAGGGTGCACACAAGCAGGAACTTACTAGAAACTAGAAATATACACGAAAAGGAAAAGCAATAAAACACTAACCTCACAGAAACAACTACAGATTACATTTCAGAAGTAAAAACTATCAATTAGCTAGATTACAGGGAGATTTCAGAACAAATTGTTTTAAGAACAAAATGCAGTGTGATAAAAAGCAGATACAGGAGAGAATTTAAAAACTAAAATAAGGTACAAAAGAACCATCTTATCACCAACAGAGCAGTACTAGTAGCAGTGCAAAGACAGAAAGCAAGCTCTATTTCATGAGCACGGCCTACTACTGCTTGACATTTTTGCCAAATTATCTTATCCAATATGATTAATGATAAAGCAAGTGTTGCAAGCCATTTCCAGTAACAGAACTGCAGGTAATTATTTTAAACTGGTTTTACATATAGAGGGTTTTTTCAGTTGGGTCAGTAACAAGTATTTTGATTAAAGTGTCTCAGGAAATTCACAGCCTTCTCTGTTGATACTGTTTTCCCCTTTCTATTAAAATACAAGCGCTTTTTTACTCTCTCATTACTGAGAGACAGGTCATGTAAGTGTACACACACACACACACACACTTTTTATAGTATGCATTTTATAACTGATTCAATAAGCATATATTGAACTGTTACATTCTAAGGAGTCCCTACACCATAATGATTCCAAGTGATATCCTGAAATGAAAATGATTTTCATCTTCTATTTTTATTCAGTGTTATTCTACATCAAGGGTAGAATAATACACTTTCAATGGACAATTCTGTGCTTTTATGAATGCTATTGTATTTTTTAAAGGGAGACAGGGTTACTATTTTGTGTTTACTTTACAGATGGAACAGAGGTTTTTACTGAAATACTTACAATATCGTTCATGAAATATTCCAACCTTAAATTTTCACAAATATCCATACTCAGAAATTTTTGTTTGTTTTACAAACCATCATGGCAGCAGGGTCTTTAGAGGTAAGATCCAAAGTTTAAGGTAAAGGGTTACTTTCAATAAATTCAATAAAAATTCTTTGCAATACAAAATTGATTTTTCCTTTTAGTTTCTAAAATTTTTTACCGTAAGGGAAATTAGGAGGGGGGAAATAGCTTTTTAAATTATTATTTTCTCATTAAAAACTAGATCCCCGGTCTGAACTTTGTATAATCTAGACTCTATGGTTATAAAGGTAACTCTGCAAGCTATCAAAAGACTTTAATAATCTAGATCAGAAACTTACTGATTAGGAATGGGGAAACTGAAGGAACAGAAAAAGCACCAACTTCAAAGGAAACACAAAGACCAGAACGCAAATTTGAAACAAAAATTAACTAACTGAAATACAATTTTGGCTCTCTTGCTGACACTTAACAGGTTTTTATATTAGTATTTGAGGAGCTTTTCCTTATTTCACATATAATCAACCCAAACATAAACCTTTACAGTCCCTGATTTTCAATCCCTACAAGATTTCTCACAGGAAAATATCCTACTATACAAACAATTGAAGAACATAAATATTGAAAGCAAGAGCAAAGTCGTAAATTCAGGATTAGACAACAAAGCAGGCTGATCATGGAGATGCTGGGAACGGACAACTGGAGGGGAAAAAACAAATAAACGGCAAAAAAAGGGATGCATCACAAAATATGTAAAAAACCTGTAGGATCATAAGCACCCTGCTGAACTTCCCTAGCGAAAGGAAGCTCCTCCCTTCAAGAGATGAAGCAATTCCATTGAAACATCTCCTCGAATTCCTCACTTAAGTCAGGATGTGAAAGGCCAGACTCTGTTCTCTCCTCTAGGGAACACTGTTTGAATTTCTTCGTAGGTCTTAAAGACGTTCCTAAGTATACCCAAAGGTATAAGAACAAAACCATCAAATCTGTGATCCTATTATCTGAAAATATGCTTCGTGTAAAATAGACACATATAGGTTTTTACCTGTTTTATATTCAGTTTATAAAGAGATGGTGAATAACCCCATTCCTGAATATAAACTGCTATATTTCAAGCCTAGAGATAGCTTTCTGACTCACAGGGAGCACCACAATATTTAGAAGAGTTTTTTAGTTGCAAGCTAAGGTGATGTGTTACTAAGTCAGAATTAACTATTCTTCAGAAAAAAAAAATCCAAAATAAGAATAAGATAAACATCTGGCTGAAGTTAAGCATCATTCCCAGGGTGGGGATTTTTATATTTATTTATTATTCTTCAGAAGTTACATTTTTTCCTGTCTATAAACAAATCCTATTGCTTTCCATTTACACAATTCTTTTAAGACATACATACACAACAAAAATAATAAAATTTATTCACAAGAAATCTACTCAAAAACCCCATCACAATAATGACTAACATCAGCATTGTTGGTTGTTTGGGTTTTTTTTAAAAACCTAAGGACTGGTCTCTAAGAGAAAAACAGTCACAAATGAAAGAAAAGGAGAATTTTAGTGAGAAATTCTGTCCTAGGAGGTTGCACAGTTTCAAGAGACTTGTCAAAAGAACTTGATCTAAATACAGCACAGCAGTGGACTCTACTTGCAGTGCTGGCTCCACACTTCTCAGTGAGGTTTGCAGAGACCAGCTGTTTGCCCCATAAGAGCTGCTGCTGTTAACAACTTTCTTCTATCTAAGCATAACTATTGACATCAGAGGAGAAAAGAATACAGAGATGTATGTTCATAAGAGAAAATCCTGAATCTGCACCTGCTTCTTTTCTAAATGTGATAGGAAGATGATCACTTCCAAAACCTAATCAAATTTTGTCCAAGCCATGTTTTTACTTTTCATTTTAATTTTTGGTTATTTGGATGACTGTTTTTTGGGTAATTCCTCAAGTAGGATTTATTACAAGGAGGAAATACACACAGACATGCAAACAGTTTAAATGACTAAAAGCAACATTGCTTATAACTTGAAAGAGTTTTATAATGAATATTATCAACAGGAATATATTTAAAGCAATATTTGATGCATCCATAACTATCTGAATACTTTGGATTACCTTTTTTTTAAACATTTTCTCCACAAACTTAAAGACAGTACAATAACAGGCTTAGACAGTTAGCACTGGAGGAAAAAAAAAACAGGAGTCCTGTAAAGACAGAATAAAAATATTTTGTAATACATTTACCTAATCTAGATTTGTATGGCAAAGTACATATTTTTCGCAAACACTTCAGTCCATTTTCTCTAGGTGTTTCTTTTTATGTGTATACAAGCACAAAATAGAATTAAAGTCCAAAACCAAATGTAGAATGTGCCTCTTGTAAAGTCACTTGAGTCAAACATCAAGCCAAGAGGTTCAAGGTTAAGATCACATGCTTAAAAATGAATTTTAGTTTGCCTCCTGCTATAGGAACAATATCTCTGTAACACCAATGAGTAGACAAAATACTGATTTTAACTGTACAACAAATTACGTAATGATTTTTAATGGCTGCTATTTTGATTAACCAGCTCTCTCCCACAGAACATTTGGAAATAAGATCTAAAATGATACAATCTACCTATCTTGAATTTGAAAGATTTAATGCAGCCAAGAGTCCCACATAATTATTAGGTTAATTAAATAGTTGGTTGTATTTAGGACAGAGCAGAGGTAAGAGAAGGTAAATGTGGAAAGGAAATACAAGAAATACTTGGGCCTAGAACATGCAAATTTTTCTGGTGGTGACCTTTAAAAAAGATTCTATTACATAAGGTTGAAAATCCTCATCTCCGTACATAACATGCTGGCATTAATTTAAGGGTATTTTTTCCTTGTTCCATTTTCCTATCCTGTAATGTGGGTCACATCCATTTGTTTTAGCAACAAGTCCTAATTAAGCCACAAAATAAAGAAAACAGACTATGTTGGTTTAGTTCTTTAAATTTTTCTCATGCTTTGAGGGAGTTCAAATAGAAAAACTCCAACTGCCACGCAAGCACCTACAACTCTGCTTTTCACAGATTTCTGCTCATGGGAAAAAAAAACAATTTTAAAATGCTTAAAATGCCTAAAACTTTTCAGAGTTTCAAATCTGATACTAAGCCAATCTAATTAGATGTTTGTCCACGGGGTGCTATGCACCTGCAACTCTTACAGAGTACAAAAGAGGTTTTAGGTGTCTCATATATTACTAAAATATGTTCAGGAGATCTCAGTTGCAGAGAAATTGCTGTTCACAGAAACTTACTGGCTTCAAAAGATATATCTGTGTCTTCTACTTACTATGTGTCCTTTAGCTGCTATGGAAAGAAATAGGATTAGAGTTACAAATTGCTATGTGAACTTGCTTTAATAATTTTTAAATTTAAAAAACGCCAGCATAAGGAATAAGAAAGCGAGATTTGCTGCATTAGTAATTAACTGTCAATTAACAAACAGAACCTGAGGAAATAAAATTGCAAAACCAGAAAACCGCTAGTGAATAGTTACAACCCCCCCAGCTATTAGATGTTTCGTGAACAGTCTTCAAACAAACAACTTGGTAGCATTTGTTACATCAGATTAAGTACATGCATAGTAAGAGTGCAACTCCATGTAAAGAAAACTAAAATTTGTTTAATTTTTAAAGTTCTAGCAAAGATGAACCACACATACTGCAGTATATTCAAACTCAGCACATAGTTATCTGCATAACTCATTTCCAACATGTTTAAAGACACATAATATTATGATTTCCACTTCAAAGCATAGCTCAAAACTTTTCCATGCAAAGAACTATCCCATAGATGCAGTTAGGAAAATGATTGCTGCAGGCTATCACACAGATTACCAGATTGTGATCTTCATCAGGAAATAACCGCTTGGGGCAAATCAGAACTTCATTGCTCAAATTCTCTACAATGAAGAATTCAACATAAGAATTAGCACAAGAACTCCTATTACATGTTTCAAAGTGATCCTAGCTGAAAATGAACCCTTTCTTTTCATACAGGTGATCGGCCAAGGGGTTTTCAGTTTAAAGAGACAACATTATTGAAATGTCGCCTCTTTATGCACTCCGTAATTAGAAGTAATCTTGACATATAGGCCTTCTACTGCTAGTAAATTTTGTTATCTTTACTGAAGCCCTTATATATCCAGCTATTACATTAGCTTAGCCAACCAAACCAGTCAACTTTTGATGTTCACACCACGGCTCCATGATTACATGATTGAACCTAAAACTCTGGATTTAACCTCACCCTCCCCTAATGCCCACCTACTCATTGTCATCTCTTCCCTCCTCCCCAAATGACCTTCCATAAAGTTGTGCATTTAGACAGTCTAGCAGGGGGGAAATAAAAAAATCAGCTTTCTGCTTATCAGTTCCCTGTGTGGTTCACCTTGCACCTGCACAGCCAATAACTCAGGTACAGGGAAGGGGTATTGAAAAGAGGAAGACGAACAACAAGATGAGGTTGACTGCAGACCTGTAGCATTAAACTGTTAAAAAAAATTTAACCTCTTAATTCCCCAACATGATGTACATCTTTGGTCTCTGAACACTGAGTAGCTATGACCTCTATGATGGGGAATCTTCATGTGCATTCTCAAGAGTAACTGCCAAAATGTGAGAAAACATACTCCAGCTTCCCGTCTCCCTGATACTAGAGATACTTTAGGTTTTCCACCTAGCATTTTAAATAAGCCCTATCCTCAAAAGGCTGCTGAAAAGGTTATCATTTAAACACTAAATAAAATGCTCAGAAAGTATATTAAATTAAACATCCTTGTAGACATGAAGTGCAACTTCCCTCCATATTTGAAGCACTGTGAACAATTTCTTTTAGCCCACAATGACTTCCTGCACACAGGTAAGATCCATTAGAAAACACGGAGCAGGTCCAAGATTTCAGCCCACTCTGGATCAAAAGGGGCGTGAGAACTTTGAAGTCTTTATCAAGTGGTAGCGTCTCTGGAAGTTTGGAGAGGAATCTCCCAGTGCTTCAGAATTCTTCAGGAGAAAAAGAACTGATAGAGAGGAAAGTAGCAAGCTCTTTGTATTTATGTTCATCCTGCTACACTTAAGTATCAATCTTAAAACCCAAAATAATACACCCTTGAGAAAAAGCAAAGGAAGGATATACAAACACCAGGCAACATGGGAAAAACAAAAAAGCATAAAAGCATATACTGTATTCAAATTGATTGTTTCTACTTCCAGAGTAACCTCAGCAATCAGCTACTGCTCCTTTCAACAGTTAATGTGCGGTGTAGAGAAAGCTTCATTCAGATAAACCCTAAGGGTTGTCTTTCTAGAGCTCACTTGATTCTAGTATCAGACAAATGAATCAAGAGTGTATTGAGGATTCACTATTTCAATGCAAATCTGCTGAAGTAAGCTGAGGAATACCTGTGTTAACCATTTTAAGCATGTTTTTTATATCTTTATACTTTAATTTAATCAGAGATGAGAAAACTGGCTTGTTTGAAGAGTTACTGCCTCCAGTTTTGTACAGGACATTTGAAAAATAGAAGGGAAAAAAATAAGAAAAAATGAGAAGAAGGGAGGAGAATCAGCAAATGTAGTAATTTCACCAGTGGCACTCCTGCAATGTACCATGTAAATTACAGATGTTTGGATCATTATTGTTGCTACAACTTTTAAATTTGGCAGATTGTTTTACAATATGTTACAACATTTTCCAGAAAGGCCACCCTGAATAAGACCCAAAGCAAACAGATGAATTACAAGGAGGTGGCTGTCTACATTTCCATGGTTTTGCTATTTGTATTACTATCTGGCATTAATAGTAAAAATACAAGATCTTCAACTAGTTGTAAGCAACTAAACTAGGCAATAGGATAAACTTCCAGAAAAAATCACTGCAGAATTTCTTAAACAGCATACAAGGTTTCCACCAGTAAGACACAAAGTATTTCTCATTTGTCTACAACAGACCTACAGAAACTCTAACATAGTAATAACAATGCATTATATATTTCTGAAAATCAGTAATGTTACAGGAAAACACTTGGACACTGAGTTTCAAAAGCCAAATCAAAGCACGGAGCAACACACTAACTGAATCACGAGAATTCTTTTTGGTTCGGCAAGCACTTGGACTTTGTCACTTTTGGTCAGCGAACAGTTTGACAAGTCAAAACATTGTTAAGCTGCACACAGCATCCCAAATTTACGCCTCACTTATGACCTCCAGTACCTTAACACCCTTCTCCCTAAGGGTTTCAATTAATATGAAGAAGGAAATAATGGATAGATTGTAATACAAGAAATGAGATGACACACTACACAACTGTAAAGATCATAAACAAGCACACTGGACAGTAGTTGAGGTCAGAAATTACAGAGACCAAATTTTTAGATAGACAGAAGCATCATATTTAAACAGAACCCATGGTGTAAGAAAATGAGATGCTATACCATAGCACAGCTGTGTAGCTGAGAGACACCACAGAATGGATGGGCAATCCCACATCAAGCACTGGAAGCACTGATGTGAAGTTCAGTGTTCCCAATGAAAGAACTTCAGTAGCAAAATGTGACCTGTTTAGTTGATGAATTTTCCCTGCTCTTTAGGTAAATTAAAAAGCTAACGGAGAGCCTCACCCAGAGAAAAGCACACTCTAAAGTACAATGGAGATGAGATAAAAAGTAGCAGTTCTTGTAAATTAATAGGCACAACTTTCAGAAGTGATATGGTTAACTAAAACATTTGTAATGATAGTACGAAATTGCATTTGGATAAGTTCATCAGGTCACCTTGAATGCATACCAAAAAAAACCACCAAACAAATGTGAAGAAAGTTGAAACACCAAAAATTAATCAAAGAATTACAGTAAGGGGCACTAGAGGGTCCAAAGGATGAGTAAAAGGAGTTAAAATCTTGGCAATACATTTGTACGTGTAAGGAAACAACATGGTTAAAACAGCAAAACGAGAAAACTAATATCTCCTGGGACCTTGCAGAGAAAAGTAGGGGATGGCAAAAGATTCTCAATCATTATTCTAGAGATTAAAGAAAATTTGTCAAAGCAGCAGTAGAGTTCTTTGTCATCCTGGAGACTGAAGTCAACACAGCCTCAGAACTAGCTGAGGTAGGACTATAGGTTTTTTATATAAAATACAGTTGTATGTAGATAGAGACGATGCCTTGCATTGGAAATGTGTTGTTTGTCCAGAGCCTAGCTTAATGGAGAACTCCTTTCTCACTTACTGTAAGAAATGCAAAGAAAGCAATTACTGCACAACTTATCTTCAATAAGAATTATGTTATCACTTACATACTGTAAGACACAACACACCCACACAGCAACATAATGATAGTTGTCTTACGATCTGGACTTCTACAGGTAAGCGCAGCTTACAAAGTAATCCATATTTTTTCAGCCATCTGTATTTGAAAAGGAGCTGGGCTGCTGATCCTCAGTCTTACTGGAAGGCTTCTCCACAGGCAGCTGCTAATGCCCAAGACATTTCCACATTTCACATCTCATGAAATTTGAGGGAGTTGATTCATGACCAGGTGTTATGCATTTGTTTCTGTAACAAAACTGTCCCTCATCTAATGATGCTTCAAGTAACAATGCAGCAACTATCTCTTACTTCAGCTAGTGTTTAAAACTGATATTCTTCCTTCTGAGAGGCTCCATCTTTACAATGGATTCTGCAGGCTAGTAACAAGCAGCCAAACTTTCCAGTAAAGATAATAACAAACACATGTTTCCCTCTTTAAGTATCCCAAAACTGTCAAATTTTTCCCTGGTTTTCACTTCTGTACTCTAAATAAAATCAATGGTATAGTCATACAATTCTGTAAATGTAACCTTCACAGAATGAGTAGCACTGCAAAAGTAAAATAAAGCTTTTTTTTTATTAGGACTGATTTGACAGCTTCTAGTATATGACTTTTGAAAGTAAAAGCTAGAGTTCTATTTCTAAAAGATATTTAGTTCCACTTCTGACATTAGAGTGTACCTGAGAACACCTAAATAAACTATAGCTAGAACTACTTTGGACTTAATCTATTTGTAGATTAGTGTAAATATTTTCTGATGCAGAAACCTAAAAGCAGATTACTAGATTCAGATGCTAGCATTGTCTTGAGTGCACAGATTTTGAAATAAGCTGTTAGCCTCAGTGGTTTGAGAGCTGTGAGCAAGGCCTTGCAAGAACCCACATCCTCTCTCAAGAACTGCTGTGAAAGTGAATATTTCTATCAAGCCAAAACTGCCTCAGACTTGAGGTTTCATACTTCCCAGTCTCAAGTTACTTGCCATCTCAAAATCACTTCCTCGTCTCATTTTCACATCCCTTGACTGTGGAAAGCTTGCTGGCTGACGTGAGGACTCTGCTCCTCCAGCTGTTCCTTTATTCACACAGGAGTTACCATCCCTTACTTCTTTCTGCAGCTGCCACTATGAAAACAGCATCAGCTTCATGCGGTAATTCCTATGGTTGTTCAAGGGATTCTAATTAGGAGTGTCATGCACTATCAAATTCAAGAGGTTACATTGTCAGCAGAGTGCCTAACACGTTACCCATACTGCTTCATCCCCTCAGAGACATCTTTTAATATAAAGAAAGAAAATTTTACTTAAGACTACAAATAAAAACCCATGGAATGCTTTTTTTATTCAGTCAGAGATTTAGTTTACAGATGAATTTATTTTTCAGACATTGACAAACATTTAAAGTGATGTTTAAAATATTACCTACCATATTCAGTATTCAAATTTACAACAGGGATGCATGTTTTTAAGGCATTAAAATTGAAAATCTGTATTCAGCATGCTTAATACTGGGTGATCATCACAGCACCTCCAGTCCAAGCAAAAACTGTAATTAACATAGACTGCACAGCATAGGTCAGCAGTTGAAAAAAGGATTTAAAAATAAAATAAAAAAACCCACTTCTACAAACATGGCAATATAATCTCTAAACTCTTTTAAGCTTAAGTATGTTTGAAATCTTGCCCTCTTAATTAATCATGTGATAGGTAAACTAATCCTATATGGTTCATCCTTTAATGAATACTGTTCTTGCTATTATTGCTATATTCAAAGAGAGAAAACAGATACTATTTCCACATCATCACCACATTTTATCACTGGAGCTCTGTGCACACCAAGCTCAAACCCAAAGAAGCTACGACACAAAACGCTCAATCTGCGAGAAAAACACCTCCTTTCTCCAGCACAGTGTGCATGGCTGCATAGTGACTCTAGAAGTACAGACACTTTTTCCCTCTTTGAGGCGGGTACTGCTATGCTGAGAAATGCCAGTGCACATAAAACTTTCCCTGCATAAACTGTCCACACAAAGCAGTCTGTGAACAGTCAGATTTGGCAAGGGGTTCTTTACTGGCAGGGTGGGAAGTGTGGGATCACTGCCTCAAAAAACCCTCCTGCTTGCATTTTTCTGAGATTCTTCCTCCTTGTCTCGATAGTTACAGAAACCATCAGCTTAGGTACTCCATCTACAACAGATCTAATAATTTTGACCTAACCAGGTCAGTCTAAGGAGATATTCCACATCCAAGTTTGGATACGAGAATAACAAAGACTTGAGACTGGGGCATCCCGGTTCTATCCCCATCTCCCGGAGGAAGAGGTCTCAGGGACACCCACAGATGCTAAGGCCTGCCCGGCGCTCATCTCATCCCTTCTGGTGAGCCTTCGAGGGGCGTCTCCGCCACCCAGGCCCCACAACTTTCCCCTCCACGTGAACTCCCTGGAAAGGGAACGGCGGAAACGCGAGGGACACATCACGGTCATCTATCCCTGCGCCCCTCTCCCCAGCTCCCGCAGCGCGGGAGGAACCAGCGGGGGACGGCGGGAGGGAAGTGAAGGGCGGGAGAGGCGGGGAGAAGGCGCAGCATCCCAGCGCTTCGCCTGCCGGCTGCCCCGCATCGCGGGCAGGGGCGGCATCGGCCCCTTCCCTTCCCTCGGCTCCGGCCGCCGCTGGAGCCCCCGCCCCTTCCCCGCAGNAGCAGCGACGCTATTTGCCTCTCTTGGAGCCGGGGCTGGGGCTGCCGCCGGCGGCCCTGGAACTCTTGCGGGAAGCCATCGCACCTCCCGTCGGGCAGCGCAGGGGGGCGGAGCGGGAGCGCGTCGGGAACCGCCGCCGCCGCCGCCACCCNCCCGCCGCCGCCGGCCCATTTGAACGTGGCAAACGCGGGCGCGAGCGACGGCCTCTCGCGAGGGTTGGGCCGCGCGCGCGCCGCCAAGGAGCGGGGCCGCCCCCGCCGCTGGGGGAGGGAAGGTCGGGGCGCTCGTCAGGGAGAGCGGGGTGGGCGGCAGGCCGTCATTTATACGGCGACGCTACCTAATGCATCCCGTCCTGTGTCTTAAACCTCGCTCCGCATCCAGTTAAACCCCCAGAGTGTGCGAAACATCATCGATGTGCAAAAAAATCTAACGGCCAAGAGGATGGGGCCAGGCTCTTTTCGACGATGCCAAACAATAGGACAGGAAGCAATGGGCAGAAACTGACGCACAGAAAGTTCCACCTGAACATAAGGAAGAACTGTGTGTGGGTGACCCAGCACTGGAACAGAGAGATTGTGGAGTGTCCCTCGCTGGAGATATTCCAGAACCGTCCAGCCACAATCCTGTGCCATGTGCTATAGGATGACCCTGCTTGAGCAGGAGGTTGGAGCAGATGACCCACTGTGGTTCCTTCCAACCTGACCCATTCTATGACTGATTCCAAGGAAGAGCCTGTCAAACCTTCCAGAGAGCACCTTTGCAATCAGCAGAGTGAAAGGGTTTAAAGTTCATTGTATCAGACAATAAGTTCCCCAACAAGGCTTTTTTCAGGCTTTAAAAATACTTCTAATTGTCTGTGACAGAACAAGCCTCTTTTTTTTGCAGGAGTTTGGGATGCCTCTTGGTACAGATAATTCAGTTTGAGGCTGGGTTACATACCAGTTTGGCATAAGATTAAAAGTCTGAAAGAAAAAAGCAAAACCCACTTTCAGTCCTGACCATAAATACAGTGTTTCAGGTCAAAAAAAACACTATTGCAAATTAGAGCCTTTGCAAGTGGATGTGTGGAGAAGGAAGCCTTTTCTCAAATCAAAGGTCGGCACTGTGTTTTGGATAGTAATGCCATGAAGCTAACCAGAAACAGTGAATTACTGGAGAGCTTTAATCAGTATTTTTTAATGGGATTTGCACTTAGATGCTTAGTCAAGTAACAGGATATCAATGTGGGCACACTGATATTACTTCAGACAGCAGAAGTAAAAGCAACAGGTTTTGGGAACATAAAAAACAATGAAGCCTACTTCTTGGTATCTCTCAGGTGAGTTAACTGGTTTCTAGTAGAATATCTGAACTTTTCACTTGGTTATGGCACTCTACCAGAGTCTTATTTTCACATGATATGTAAGTACTTAATATTTTTTGAGATGATTCCCATTTATTTGGTGAGGCTAAAGCTGCTGGACAAGTTTAAAAGCTGTTAGGGAGGAGTAGAAGTACTCAGGACCATGTAGAATTTATCACAGAAAAGTTAACAGGATGAATTATTAACATTTCAGCAAGTTGGAAAGTACAATGCAAGGAATTAATAGTCCTAAAGAAAGCAAAAAAAAAAATTATAATCTGGTACTGGGATTACTGAAAATACAATAATTAGTAAAAAATAGATGTGTGACTATATTCTTGCAAGTGGCAATTACTGTCGATTGAGACAACAGCTGTTTGAGGTTAATGTGGGACACAGTTTCCTGAAGCTGTACTACTGGAAATGGCAGTTTGATAAGAAAAGAGATACTGAGAACATTGAAGCCACTGGACAGGCAGCAACACTTAGAAGGATATTGGTAATGTTTTAATGTGAACAAACTTTTTGGTGTTAAATGGATTGTCAAATTCCTTACTTCTCTTTACTTTGGCACACAGCTGCCAGCATTTTGTAATTGCTGTATTCAGTACCTGCTTGTACACTCTCCTGCCCAAGAAGTCTCCCTTGCAAGATTAAAATACACACCCAGAGGTACGAATGCTCATACAGTATTGTATATTTATGCTGGTCACTATCCTTCTGCATGATCTTGTCGTTTGGAGGTTTCTGTTGATCTCCTATAGCATCAGGACTTTTTCTTCCCAGTCCACGGACAACTGTAAACTGAAGAGGAACGTTTGATAAGAGGGGCTATTGTCTTCTACTGATCAGAGAGTCTTTTTTTTTTCTATTTCTGCTGGATATCTCTGATCATGCACTTAAAATCTGATCATGATCTGTGGTTTTGGACTAAGCAGACTTTCAGATTAATTTGCAGAAAGCAGCAGGCCTGATTTTCCTACTGGGGTCACCTCACCACAATTTAGGAACAGGCTATGGGATCCACGTTGTGCCATTGAAGAAGTTTGGGACAGCTTGATATCAGTTCTTTTAGAGAAAGTAACACCTAATTTGATTTAAATTTGCCAGAGTGAGTGTTGCTACAAATGATATGACAATTCCTTCTGATCTGAAATTTAATGAAAATTGAAGCAAATATTTCAAATGTCATTTTTGGGAAAGGTGACAAAGAGGAAGGCCAATAGTGTGGGCAGGTGAATGTGTATGTGAATGGCTCATCACTTTTTAGTCTGTTCAGTTGTTTTAGAGCTGCATGTTTGGTACATTGTAAGGGTGTACAGGAAACCACAAGAAGATAAATATTGTCTTTCTTTGTAGGAGGGAGAGAAACGGCAGAAAAAGAATGTAACAATGAGTAAGGAGCAAGTTAGTAAGGCAAAGGCAAAAACAAAAAAAACCAACAACAGTAACAAAAAAAAGGCCATAAAAACCAGAAGTAAGAAAAACAGGGGTTATAAATAAAGACAAGGGCTATGAGATGGGCCACACAGCGGTCAGTTGGAGTCTTTCCACTTGTATCAGGCTTTTAAAAAGAGAAAAAATCCTTTCTCTTGGCAAGAATCACATTTCCCCCCACTCCAAACTGTCCTAATTGACTCCTTGTTGAGACTACAGCTAAAATAAATTTAAATCATACTGCATATCATAAGTCATTGTATTAAAAGAATGCCACCAAGTAATGAGCCCTGCTTGGAAAATAAATGCATGTTTTTTACTGTGCATTTTGTTTCCATAAATGCCTTTGCATTAGTGCAGTCACAGCTGTTTTGCTGTCCTGATTCATTCAAGCACAGTGACTTTGCTCTTTGACAGGAAGAAATACATCCAAGGTGATAAGCAGAAGCAGCAATGAAACAATTACACAAGAAGAGGATTCAGTCTCTAATCTCCTAATTTCCAAAATAACTGCAAATATATGACCTGTCTGTAACCGTGAAATGGGATGCTGAGTGAAAAGTATTAATCTGAAAGAATGAGTGACATCTCCTTAAAGGAACCATTAAATTAGGCCTATATTTTTCACTTCCTGTATCATAGCTGAATAACCCATTTTAAATCCCCCTGCACCTGTGCCAAAATCAGTGCTATAGTGAGTTTATTTACATTCACAGTTTTTATCTGAATTTGTCATGAAGGCATCTGTTATACTGCTAATAAGCTGTGACATTTCTTGTATGAAAAAGTATGATAATTGTAGGCTTAAAGGGTTCATCCTCATTCTGTTGGTGTCCTTGTTATTCATGTTGATCATTCTAACTGACATACAGCTGTCCATTCAATTACATATATTTCTCATAAATAAATGAGTTTCAGTTGATTATTAAGGGAAGCTCATTCTCCAACAAGAGAGGAAAAATTATTTTATGTCTTAATACATTGCATTGAAAAGAGGTAGAGAATTCTCAGGATGGCATTAAAAATACTATGTTAAAAACTCCAAGGCAGTATAAGATTTTTGATTGAAAACGTAGGTATGTAGAATTTTAAGGTTTTTGATTGCTTAGATAATATTTTTTCATGCATGAGATTGAACCATGCACTTTGCTAGCCAGTTGGAAAAGGTGTTCCCACCAGCAGGCTGTGTTTAAAAATGTGCCTTGGGTAAATATAGGGCAAAGAGGATGATGAACAGGTTTTACTATTTGTTTTCTGGATTATCGAGTTGACACTTGAACTGCTGATCATCTTTCTGGTTACAGGCAGTTCAGAGAATCAACATCTAGACATTTGCATTTATCAGCCAAACTTCACTAACCACTTGTGGAAAAACAGATTGGATGTTTTGGGAGGAGGGGGAGACAAGAGAAGGTGAAGAGTGTCTCGGTTATCCAAACATAAACAAATGCATTGTCTGTGTCAGTGTTCCACTTATAGCTAGGTGAACCTGCATTCAAGTAATGTGTAGTTGGGTTGGTTATTCTTAAGGATGAAATCTCTCTTTTATTTATTTTTAATTTATTTCTTTTAACAGTACTTCTATGGCAGTAGACACCTGTTATTAGATTTGTGCATTCTTATATAAGCTTAGAACATTTTCTAAATAGTTGGTGATACTGACAAATAGAAGGCAGCCATTTGTTTGAGAGGCATTCAGAAGTGTGTACTTATCCAGAATATAAGCACAAAGAACTTGAGCCAGGTGAAGCATGGCTGGTTCAGGCATAGCTAAGGCTGAAGTAAAGTTTGGTTTTAAATTGCAAAGGTAAAATGTAGGTCAATAGCTTGTTCTTGTTGCTCTCAGCTGGTTTATATGGACCTCAGCAAGGAGTAACTCAAATAGCGTTTGGCCTTTGGATCACTGGTGTGGCCTAGTAGCCTGGGATTTGTTACAGCATTGCTTGGATTCTGGAGGTCTTACTGCAGATTTTGCCAGGTCTGATTCAGGTAAATTGATCCCTGTGAGTGTACTCAAAGCTGAGAATGAAGCAAACTTCTCAGAGAAAGATTTTTCATCTGGTGATTAGATTTTGCATAAACTGTGAAGATATTTGGAATTTAAGTGACGCCTTTTGTCATGTCCCTGTGCGCCAGCACAGTAGTGTGTGGATTTGTTTCCTACAGCATGACATGCCCAGAAGAAAAGATTAAATGCTTATTTGTGCACTTGTAACAGTTACTTATAATGTGTGTTCTTGGAAGACCATCAGAAATAAGCCCTGAAAGGTGTTTAAACTTGAAGTCATACCTTCCAGATAGAGAGCAACTGATGGAGCTCAAATAGCAAAACACTAGAGATAAAGACTACAACAAACCAGGATCAGTATTATTTCAATTATCTTAGATACAAATACAATCCTTATTAGAGTGGCAACAAGAGAATGAGGCTTAGTCAGCCATTCCCAGCACATGCCATCATACGTGCCACTGAAATTAGCAGAAAAAATAGGAAGAAGTTACTTTCCTGCCAATGTACTGCCTGCTCTTTTCAAGATATCTGAATTGTTTAGCAAAAGCAGGAAAGAATCAAAAAGGTCTTCTCTAGCCTACCATTGCATTTGGTACAATGGCTGTACAGGCTGGAGCAAAAGTAGTGATATTAAAAGAGCTATCTGAATAGCAAAAATTTCTGGTCAGAAGCTCTAGAGTTTCTTTTTTTTGTTTTTTTAGTTTGTTTAAAAAGCAAAAACCTCTATTGGCCATAAATTAGGATTCCTAAGCTTGAAGAATAGATGAACAGAAATAGCAATGGATTTAATAAGTTGTCCTGATGGATGGTACATTTCTGTGAGTGACTTGGCAGCTTTCCAATATCAACCTGGAATATTCTTATGAAATCAGCCATCACCAATAACCCAGATGCCATGTCTGAACTAGTCTTGCTAGTTCATACTGTCTAATAAAATAATTTTGTGAATTTTCCACATTAGGAAAGAAAAAAAATTGTCCAAGGAGCAGCAAGATACACTGTGCCTAAATTCCTGGAGATTTGTTTCCTTTGTCTCCCCAAACACTCTCCCACCTCTGCTTCAGTAGGCTCCCATCTTCCAATGAGAATTGTGATCATCCCTGTGGAATATTAAGATAGTGTGTACTGTCTGATTAGTGCACAGCTGAATGGCTGCCATGCTCTGGCCAGCACATACTTGCTGATTAGTCATCCTGTTGGCAAATTAAAGAACTGAGTCCTCTCTACTGAACTTTGTATCTTCAGTTATAAATAAATACTGCTCAAGTTTACTTACCATATGAAAGGTTCTGTGGCCTTGAGAGGCTTTTACATACTCTGTCATTCCAGAAAAAAAATTGAGAGACTTCACTTAGCTGTATTACAAGAATCTAAAAACTGAAAACACCTGAAAAAAATAGGTAAACAATAGCTAGTATATTTTTTAAAAAGATCTGTAATTGATAGAGCTTGCCCTATAGGAAGCCCACTTGCCAAGGCAGCAAATAAGATGAGTAGTATTCTTCTCAAAATTACACATTTCAGTAAACTAGAACTGATCAAATACTAGAACTCTGTCATGCTCCTTCTTTGCAAGTAATTCTGGGGGAATAACCTGTAGCATGAGCTCTCATACCTGGGAGTTTTTCCCAGCCTCTGGCAACTACTTCTGCCTAGGGTAAGCACACCCACACACCCACAAACCCACAAGAAATGGGACTTCTCAGTATAGAGACAAAATCTTAGATATATCAGTTAGTGCTAGCATTTTCTAAACCCTCACCTGGTCCTTCATTTTACAAGGTGAAAGAATACAGCTTAAGGTTGCTGTTTTCATGAAGCAAACTATTTCTATTTCTCTCAAACTACTTTTTCTCTCTAAGCCTATTTCACTTTTCAGTGATACATGTAGCAGTTGAAGAAATGTAATTTAATCATAGAATCTTGGCACACTCAATATCCTATATTCATTAGGCAAGTGACTCTTAGTAATAACATGTTCTGTATTTTATTCACTAATAAATGAACTTGATGGAGCTTTGGAGCTTGATGATGTGAGTAGGATGTGGACAGATCTGAGAGGAGCTGGTTTAAAACTCACTGTATTTCATTACTCTCTTGAGATAGATAATGAAGTTCTTCTTATTTTTTGTCTCATTAGCTTTTACTGCATGACTGTAAATAATGTATTTGAATACTTCTTTTTTTTTTTAAATGGTGTATTTTTAAAGCATTCTGCAGTAGGCATTTTCTGCCGGCTCTATGATTCCATCAGATCTGCTTCAGTTTTCCACAGGTATGACTTTCCCTCCTACTGGAGCAGAACACTTTCAAGAGTGGCTAATTTTGCTATTTGCTTACATAGCCCCTGGGGTTTTTGTTTGTTTTGGTTTGTTGTTTCTTACTAATTTTTTTCTTGTGTATTTCACAAATTTAGTTTCAGAAATTTCTATTAAAAAAATTATTGGACTGGTAGGGTTTCTACATGGTTGCACTTAATGACAAAAGCCAGTTTTTTGCTAAACTTTTCAAATTGAAAGAGCAATTACTTCATTTATTTGAAGTAGTTATGCATGCTAACTTTTGTTTAGGTGTAGCCTAACTTAAGAAAACACTTGGCAGTACTGAACATTGAGGGCAGCAGTAAATATACTTGCTGTACTATTAATCTTGTCCCCCCTCAGTGAGAGGATGGGGATATATATTTGGCAATCAAAAGAATAAAGTCTGTGACACAGAAATGTGTGACTTATTTTGCTGGACATGACACAGCCAAAGAAGGTCTGTCTGCAAGAAAACTGGAAGGAATATCTTTGATTAAACACATGTAATTAATATTTGCTGTGAAAAAATACGTAAATAATGAAAATTGTGTGTGTGTATGTGTGTATTAAGCAGTCTGAACTGGGCAGGAGCAAAGACTGAAGAGTGTTTGCTGGACTTGGACTGAAAGTCCAAGAACCAGCCAAGGTGGGGAGTGGGAGTCAGAGATGTTAGATCAAATGGAGTGGGAACAGGATACCCATTTGTTAAGAGCCTATTTGCATAAGGTCTTTGTGGCGCATTGAGTTGCCAGCTGCCAGTTCATCTGGCAGGTATAAGCTAGTGTTTTCCTCTGGGGAGCAGGAAGTAGTAATTCACCTTACAATTTGGGTACCTTGTAGGTGTGGTGGTCATGATAGTGCACCCTGTAGATTGTGGGGAGAGACTACTTTGCAGTGGAAGTGCACTATCATTCCAATGAAAAGTTTTCTGGTTTGTGGCTATGGAAAATCAGTTACATTGAAGGGTTATCATAATTCTTAATAATTCAGAAGACTTTGTACTTTGGAACTGCTCCTATTTTCATCTGATTAGTCAAGTTAGTCAAATTTAAGACTAAGTCCAGGAAAACTAACATTCAAAATAGCAAGTTTAAAAAATGCTAGAAAGATCTTCAGGCAGAATCTTTTAACATTACACATGCAAAAGTTCCTTCATTTTTGAGGGCCTTCAGCTTTCATTCCCTTGCTTTTTGTGGAATGGGGGCATGGAGCCAAGTTCTGTATATTATAAAGTCACAAATAGCAGACTGGCATTCAGAGCATGAGTGGGTCCCAGCTCCACAAGCCGAAAGATGCCTGTCATTTGTCTGACATCTGACTCACCATATCAGGATTAAAGTTATTGTTTTTCATCAGTTAAGATGCTGACTTCATTTGCCCATATGTTGCGTTTTATAATAAGTACTGCTGTATTTTCTTCTATGTTCTTCTTTCTTCTTCACATACCACCATAAAACTCTTGGGCACAAAAAAAATTAGCCCATGGTGAGGACTGGTGCACTGCAATCCATAGGATGGTACCATTTCCTAGTACTCCTTGGCTGTCCATATGTGGTCCTCTATGCTGACTTACAGGATGCGTTCCTTTGCTGGGAGAAGGAACCTGTCTTTTATTGTGATGGTAGAGTTCTTTTGATCTTAGCTGCTACAGCAATATGAGTGAGAAACAGCTGAATGGAGTAATGCCAGCAACAGAATCTGCCCTGTGTTGTTGCTTTTTTATTTCCTGTGTGAAATTGATAAGCACAGCTCCTATATGGACTCCATTATATTGTTGAATGGCACACAGAGCTGGATCATACCAGCTGTAACTCTCTTGGTTTCATTAACCGTTCCTGATTTACCTCTGTACATTTTCTGGCCATAGGTTTGTAGCCCTCAAATTATGTTTTCTGGTTTGGAACAGGCTTGCCTGTGGAGTCTAAGATCAAACTACCATTAAATCTTCATCTTAGTTAAGGGCTTACAATTCTGATGCTTTTTTTCTCAAACTTCTTGCTATGTAGTTCTCTAATGCAAATTCAAATTCATTTTTTAGTGGTAAAATTTCCACTGACTTCCATTTACAAAGTCATTCTTTATCTTTCTGAATTTATCAGGTTACTACTTTCTTTGTAGTAAGGTGTTTTACAAACTGTGCCATTATCCATTGCCAGTAGGTGGAAGGTGGTGTTGTGAGGATCCAATTACACTGCACTGAGACTTCACTGCAGATGTACAGGAAGATAGTAATATGAACCTACAATACCTATCACAACACATTACCTGAAGTAGTGAAGTGTTGAGCCTAATGTTGTAAAGAAGATATCTTATTTCACAAACCTGTTTGCTTTACTCATGACTGGCTACTAAAATGGCATTAATGTTAATTTAGAAAAACAGCCTGTGAACCTTTTGCATGCTGGTACATTTGGAACAAAATGTTTTCTTAATGAAAAGGTATTTGGACTTCGGGATGGAGCTGAGAAGGGTGGGGATGCAGGGAAGGGACAAGTGAGAAGAGGTGGCAAGTACAGTTAGGGAATTTTATGTGCTCAGGTGGGTAAACATGACCCAAACAAAATTTTAATTGTTTAAACACAAATGTACTTTACTAAACTGATTTAACGGTCTTTAATGACATTTTTATAAAATCTAAATGTAAGCCATAATGTGGGCATTGAGTGGACATTACCAGAAGAACACAAGGTAGCAGAGTTCCTAACACTGGGAGCTTGCTCTGCATGGGGAGGACATGTCCTAAGAACTAAGAAAAGGAGTAGAACACACCCACACCTGAGATTAATGTAATGCTGGCAAACATGGTGTGTCCAACATGGTCTTGGGAAAGAGATGGTTGTTGTTTGAAAGGCGAATACTGAGACCTTAAGGGGGAGTGTGGAAGCCAAAGAAATGACATCTGAGAGGTTCGTGTGCAGTGAAGCTGAGAAGAAAGGTAGATTGATGGCACTGTGCTTTGTTAATCTAATCAAAAGTATTAATAAGCAGCTAATTACTCTAAGGATTTGGACTTTGATGATCTTTGTGGGTCCCTTCCAATTCAGGATATTCTATGATTCTATGAATTAATATTCCATTAGACAAATAGACCCATCAGGGGCCATCAGTGGCCTGGCTGGAGGACATTGCTATGATGAAAAGGCAGGACAGGTAGTCGCCTTGCCTACTCCAGAAGTCCATGGTGTTTCTCAGCATAATTTCATATCACAAATGAGAGCAGTCACAGCAGAGCTGAGTGTGTGTTTTGAATCCCTAATTGTGTAGGTCCTCCACTTGTAGTATCCAAGTATAGACCAGCTAAGCCTGTTTCTCTTCTTCACAGTAGGCTGCCACTTTCATTTGGATTGATGAAGAAGAGAATAGAGCTGCAGGACTGTAATGCAGTGACAGAAATGGGCTGAGGGATCCCATCAGGGGAGGTGTAGGATCTTGCTGCTCTCTATGAAAGTGGGTAAGGGTCTGAAGTTTTATTTCTCTGAGAGGGGAAATGATGTTTGCATCTCTGCTGGAAGACCATTCTTGCCCATGGGGAAACCTGCACAGAGATCAAACAAAAAACTTCTTTTGCATACTTGAAGTGTCATTCTTTAGGTGGTTCTGCCCATTTTTATCTTTGCTTTATCCCAGGATCCTGTAGTGAAAGAGGGGTATCTCAAGACATAATGAACAAAACAAGTGTCTTTGCTGTCTCCTTCACATTTTCTTTCAATACAGCCCACTCTAGGCTCTCTGTTTTGTTCACATCATTCCAAAGGCAGGATATAAGTACCATCTTTTTGTTTGTGCAATATATAATAGGTCCGGTTCAAACACAGTTTGTATGCAGACCTAATGTATGAGTTTGTATGTAGTAGTTTCGTGTGTGAGCTTAAATATGTGTATATATATCTGTCAATTAAAGCCTCTCTATAAACAGGCTATTGATAAAAATTTTCTCATAGAACTTCAAAAGTTTTTAAAATAATGCTGAAGTGTTCATTTTGACCTATATATGCCAAGGTGTGTCTTGGAATGTTTTGCATCGCATGCTAGCCTGTACTGCCAAAGGAGGAACTTATCTTAAGTCATAATTAGAATACAAAGAGAAAGTGGCAGGTAAAGTATTTTCCTTCCCCCCTTCCTCCCTCTCCTCCCCCCGCTTCTCTAGTAATATCTGTAAAATATCTGCGCTTCCTGGACTGATCGCAACGCTGGCCCTTCTGCTCACCCCCGTGACTGTGACTAGCTGGATTTTCATTGAGGGCTGCCAGTGGCAATATGGAGGCTCTGGGGAGTAGGAGGATCTGTTTACTTTACACTGTTACTCAATTATGTGATTTGGTCTGAGGAGTATTTATTATCTTGTTTAGGTATTACCTTTAAAATATTATCAATGATGCCTACAGCATTGCAGGGTGGCTTTTAAATCATGTTATCTAGTTAAGTATAATCCAATTAAATTGTGTAAAAGTACATACTTACAAGTTACAATCAAGGAAGTCTTTTGTATTTTTTATAAATTTGAATAACTTTATGATGTTGAGCTTATCTGCCTGAGCATACAGCTATGCATTTTATTTTGTATAACATTCTCATTTGCAGTGCCTGGTGGACCATGAAAATAAATTGGAAGTAAAATATTTAATGTAAATTAAATTACCTTGGAAGTCATCTGCATATTGAAATATAATATATAATAGGACTTTATTCTTTTTCACCAAAGAATCCTATAACAGTAAAAAGATAAGAGAACAAGATTTAGTATACGCAATCAGTTCTGTTGTGCACCTAGTCTAGAAACAGTAATAAGCTTCTGCTCAAGGAAAAGGTTAAAAAACAAGTATCAAGATCTGTGATACAGGGAGCCAGCTACTCAGGACTGCACATGTGAGGAACATTCCTTTCTAATCTTTGTAGGTGATCGGGTTATGCCCTGGCATGGGACCCTGGAGTGCTCATATTACCATAAGCTGGCTCAGCAAGGGACTATTCTTGATTTGTCGACAAATCATCCAGCCCCTTAAAAAGTCTTGCAATCTGTATGTGCTGTATTCATGTCACAGGGAATGTAATGGTACAAATATAAATCCCTTTTATGTTAAATTGCATCTCCTTTAGTTAGAAAGGTGATTAATTACTTATAATTCCACAAAACAGAAGTCTGTTCTTATTAGGAACTTAATAATTCTCTGGAAATATAACTTTTCTTTCCCTAGAGAGAGAGATTCTTCTATTAATTATTTTTTATTCTAGGAAAATCTTGATATTCCACTGACTTTATTTTTGGTCTTTGCTTCTGACAAGTATTTATGTATTTTAAACTAAAAACCCAAAGAATGCTAAATGTTTTCAAGAGGTTTGTAAATCAATAGGTTAAATTCTTCTGGACAGAAACATCAGAGCTGGTAGGGAAGATTAACTGTTTGGCAGCAAAGGAAAAGGGGAACAACCTACTGTGTCTAATATAATTTACATAAATCATTCTGTTATTTATTCCTAGTTCTACACAGGACTGTTTTCTTCCTGCTTTAGATCTTCTTGCTAAGTTAGTATTTTGTAATAATGATGGTACAAATACATATTTTGTGCTTTGTTTCAGTGTTGAGTCATCCTGACATAATAGACAGGGAATTGTGAATTGAGAATGGTATTTAAGTTTGACAGTATAACCTCCAAAGTTCCCTTCGAGCCAAAGTTTTTCTGTCATTTTGAGGGAAGCATCCATATTTCTGTCCAAGAAACCAGAAAAGCCTCTCTGAATAAACAAGAGCAAGTCTAGCATTCTTGTTCCAAATCCTTCATTTTGAGGACAGAAGACGTGGTCAAGTAGATCCTATAGGCTTGGGCTGGCATGGAGCCAGGCTGAAATAGTGGCAGTTACTGCAGCAGAGAAGGAACTTTCCTTGGCTGACTCAGGAAGAAGAGTTGTAGTTGCCCAGTGGTAATGCTGAGCTGATCTGCAGGAAGAGTCTTCTCAAGTGTAGCTGTGCTGCAGTACAGAGAGTTCATGCTTTCTCTCACCCAAACAGGCAGCACGAACATGAACACCACAAGCCTGGTGGCAATGGCAGTTTGTATCACAGAAATTAATCATGGCAAAGCACACTGAAGCAGAACTGTGTGATACATGTGTTGCTGGACTGAAACAGATGTGAAAAAAGAGCCAACTTGAGATAATGACTCAGGGGACCTATGGTCACAATTCTTTTGTGGCTACATTGTAGCTCAACAAACCTGATAGCATTTGGAATGAAGTTATGAACATACTTCTCTTACATGGTAGATTTTGCTGCTTTTATTGAGTGTATTGCTCATAAATCTGTACATTTAATAGAAATATGATTGTGTGTCTTCTTTGCTCCCTCCTCTTTTTCATATGTACTATCAGATCTCAGTTTTCCAGGATCTGGATAGGCAGAAACATGGTAAATGTGATTAATGAACAAGCAAATCCAGCAAACTGTAACACAAAATATAACTGGGAAAAAGAAAGCTTCACTGTCCATGGAAGCCAGAGAACCTCTAGCTGAGCCAAACTGGTAGGTGTGGATAGTGAAGGTGTGGCAGTACTTCTTTTAGAACATGGCTGGCCTGCACGAGGCAGTTCAGATGACTCTGCCTTCAATAATGTGGTTGAGCCACCTCCTAGATAACCTAAAGTCACCAGAGATGTTTTGAACAGTTGGCTGTCAAGCAAATACGTGCCTCCCTGCTCACAAAGCATCTCAGGATTTGTGAATAAAGAAAAGGTGAACAGTGAGGTGGTTTATCTTCTCAAATCCAGAAGCATAGGCCTGATCACCTGGCTGACCTGTGTGTGCCTAAAAGTACAAAGCAGATCATATAAGATTTGACACAGTAGTGTTACAGAGAAGATTCAATCCCAATGGGATTGGAATAGGATAGACCTTCTTAAGTGTTATTTAACCATAGCACCTGTAGTAACAGAGTAGCTCCAGGAAGACAGTTGTTGAAGTAGCATCAAGATGTGGGGCTGCTCAGACCTCTAAAAGCAGCCTGTAAGCAATACTCAGAAGGCTGTCATAAATGAGAACAATTCCTTGCTCACTTTTGGTGCAGCTGAGCACCAAAGAGTGATTTCTGCTTTTGTGCCAAAATAAAGCAGATACAGAGTCAGGTCAATCAAGGGAATATGAAAAGATCAAAAGACACTCAGCACATAAGATCTGCACAGTAATACCTGCACATATCTCTGCTGTAATAATTTGTATTTAAAATGTCTCATCACTTTTGAGAGACTACACTTTAGTCTTAAGTCTTTTTTGAGAGACTATTTTGAGTACCCATGCTGACAAAAAAAAAAAAAAAGAAAGACTAGTTGTAGTCACATGTTTTGTATTAGTAGAAAGGTTTTAAGTGGGGCTGTTGTATGCATGGTGATAAAAGGTCAGGGTTTTTTCTGAGGTGTAGCTGTCTATGTGATGTTTAGGTTCTAGAGTCAATTTTCACTGCCTCAGACCATGGCTGAGATCAGAGGAGAATCTTCTTGCTAAGAAGTGGCACAAAGTACAGAGATGCAGTATGACCTAGTAGGTTCACAAATACAGTTCAGCATTTCACAGACTTAGCAGCTCAGTTTTGAAGACACTGTGTGTATAAATGAGCTTAGCAGAGTTCCTGAGCTAATGAGCTCTGACTCTTGCTACTGCACGATAACTGGGGCACAGAGCTGCACTAATGCAGCTTTGTTGCTCTGTGGCCTGGAGCTGGCTCATTGTTCTTAGATTCCTATGAGAATTGCTGGGCCCACACCATGCTCAGCACAGTCAGAGCCTGTTGAGGTCTGTCTGCACCCATCAGTGCAGAGTGATTTGGGAGGTTGTTTCCAGCGTCCTTTGAATGAGTCCCAGATGAATCTGGTTCTCCTGCTCTTTAGAACTCCTCTAGTTCCAAACTACTTTTGGGCACTAAGTAGTGTTTTTCAGGCTTCTGATTTACCACCATTTGGTGAAGAATAAAATTACTTTATTCTAGACAAATATGAGTTCAAAACACCATACTGGATTCTGAGACTGTGACAAAAACTGATATAAACAGCTGGCAATAATTTGGGGATTTGTTTGGATTTTGGTTTTGGGTGGGTTTCTTTTCCATGGTTATCGTGTGGGTCTTTTTGTTTTGTCTTTCAATTCTATTATCAGATGTATGAATGTGCCATTTTGGCAAGGTGTCATTTTCCAGTTCATTGCTTTGGAATGTCATGTGAGAAATGTGCATTCGCATTACAAGTCACTTTAATGGGTAATTGGATAAATGCAATTTAATGAGAGAAGTGAATTTTTTTAATCGATGTTTATGTAATTCATCTGTCAAGAAATTACCCTTATGCTATAATATAACATTAAGAGAGACAAAATAATGAGATGAATAAATTATCACGTACTGAACACTCGTGTTAGATACGCTCTTTCCTGTTTTCAGTTGTATCTGTTAGTAAGACTTTTGCAAGAAAAGGAAATCATGATGGGGCAAATAAAAGTTTAATAGAGATTTCCAGTTTGCTTCAGTCCAAATTTAGACAGTGGATTTTGTGCTAGAAGTGTCCAGGTTGTCTCCTGTCTGAGATTCAGAACCCTGATACAGATGCCCAGGTCCTGGTGTACACAACTTTCCCCACAGCAGAATGTCCCAAAGGCTTCTGTGGTTGCCAGAGATATTATGCTGACACATTCAGGTTTCTGCTTAAGAATTATTTCTATGGTTCTCTTAAGAAACTACCTTAGGACTACATTGGGATTAGAAGGAGGAGGAGGAGGCTTGGATTTATTCTGACTGATGTTGGTGATCTGGGCTGCTTACATTAAAGGATCAGAAAAAGACTTGTCAGAATGCAGAAGGTTTTATCTGAGATGGAGATGAGTGTAAACTGTGGACTGACAATGGGGACACTCTGTAGAGGAAGGTGTTTGTCAGTCTGTATGATCAGTTTTGGCTCTCAGAATGAGAGAATGCCTTACATGTTGCTGTATCCCAAGAATGTGCTGACACTGCCATCAATTAAACATTAACTCACCTCTTTACCTGATGCAATGTTTCCAGATTTATTTCTGTTTTGTAAAATGGCAGTGCCTTTGGCCACTGTTTTGGGATTTTACCAGGGATTACTAAGTAGAAGTGTGAACTGAAAAGCCAGTTTTCATACCTTGGAAATGGAAACAGACTTATATCTTTTACAGGCTGAGAGCAGAGTGGGTTTTGCAACCCTAGCTTCTATAGGGACTTCCATACTACCCCACTATATAAGAGACCATTGACAGTGCTTAGGTTGTACCCATAACTCTGTCCTGGGGTGAAATTCTCCTTTATATGCTTTCTGGTTGCAGTTCCCAAAACTAGTACCATGATTTAGTTGGAGCTTAGAGCAGATGTAAGTTAAAAAGGGCTTTAACAGACAGCGGGTATTCTTCAGGGGGCAGGCACCAGAATCCCTAAGTGATTGCAAGTAAGAGTGCAAGTAAACTTGCATTCACAGGTACATTCTGTGCTCTTCTTACATAACATAAGACAGTGTTTAATCTGTCACCTGGGTTTTTTTTTTCCTCCAAGGAATTTTAACATCTCATCTACTCTCAAGTATCTTACTGAGACCTGAGACACTACTCAGTGAATTAGTCTTTTGCCTCTATGGCAACAAATAAGTCCTATTTATTCTAGCTGAGCATGTGGTTACTTTTTAGGACACCTACATAGTGCTACTTGCTCTTTTAGTAAGGGTATGATTGAAATTTTATTTATTTTTGGAAAAAGGAAAGTATCTTGCTCAAGACAATTGATCAAGAGCTTTTTTGATATATTAATAGGAATACTTTTAGGATTGGTTAACATAAAATATTCACCTTTACTGCTGACAAAATGTTGAGCTTTGGAGAAATACATAAAAACATTATAGTGCTATTAAATAATCTCTAAAAACAAAAGGAGAATTAACTGTTTTGTTTTTCATGGCCTATTTAGAAGAATGGCAAAATGCTAATGCAAGTTATATCTTTCTCACATATAACACAGCTGTTTTTTGTAGTATGGGCAGAATTGTTTTTTCATTATTTTCAAAAATATGTTAGAAGTTATTATCCTCTTTGTATCCTAGTTATAGTTCATGTAGCCAACACTTGTTTTGTGTTAATTTTTCAGTTTATGCTAATTACTTGATTGTGAAGTTTTTGAGAGTAATAACAACCATGCTGGTTTTCTGCTGTGCGTATGTGTTTTGTCTCAAAGGAAGCAAAAAATATAATTCAAATTTTAAAGGCTTTACATTTGCAATTATAATTCCATAAACTCAGTCATTCATTTTCTAGCTGAACTAATCCAGGGCAGGGGTTAGAAAACTTCCTGAAGTTTTTCTGAAGATATTTCTATCCAACAGCAATACTTCATTTGAGGCTGCGGAAAAGTGTGATTCTCTCTTTTCAAGTTTAAGCTCCTGCTGAGTGCCGCGAGGTTGCAGACTTGGTAGCTCCTGAAGCTCCTCCTACTGTGACTCAGTTCCTGCCTGGGTTCCAAGGTAAGAGCTTACCACCACCTTGGGGTGAGGCAAACACTTGAGTGAAGATGTTGGTGCTGCCTTGCTGTTGAAGCACAGAGACCGTAACACAATGGTCCAAACAGTAACGTACTGCTGCAGTCATGTAGAGCAACACTGCAACATTAATTGTAAAGCATTAATTTCGGTGACATTTCTGACAAAAATCTCTGTCCAGGCTTTTCTTCCCTTCCTTAACAGGCAGCACCAAGGGAAAAGAGTGCTCTGAGTTCCTACTGAGTGATTCAGCACTTTTCAATGTCTGTCTCGGTGCTGTGTACACAGAGAGCTCATTAATATGTGTCTTTTCATAGTGTTGTTTGTCATTTTCCCAGTGGTACAAGTAACATGCTGCTGTTCCCATGACTTTTACCAATTCCTAATCTGTGCAAAAGTTTAAAACTGCCTACAGCCTCCTCAGTAGAGGGAAATTACTATGCAGTGACATAGAGAATTTAAAACTCAATAGCACTTCTGGAGCAATAGCCTGTTATAACTGCTTACTCCAGAATACAATGGCATGCAGAGCCCCATTCTGGCTGTTGCAAAATGGCTTTTACTGCAGCATCTGGTTTTGGTCAAGCTTGTTGTGTGTCGTGGGTCCAAAGGGACTGTGGCTGCAGCCCTCTGAGAGAGAGTGCAACTTTACCCTCGTTTCACAATATTTTCTGTGGGAGTTCATAGCACAAAACTGACCCTGTCATTCACTTGTGCTGGTATTCCCCTGTCTCTTCTTAAAAAAAGGTTCTTGTTCTACTAATTATCACCAGACTATTTTGAGTAATATAATGGCCTCCTTTGATTTTTTTTGATGGCAGTTGAAACTGTTAAAACTTCGTTTGTGGGTTGTTTTTTTTTTACTGTTTTAATTTTAAGTCCTGTAAATGTTATTATTATCAGCAATTTAGAAAATATCTTGTAGCAATTTTCAGGTATACTGTATTCTTCCTGGGAGTTGAATTGCTCAGTCACTACAAATAGAAGTTTTGTATTGGACTGCTAAAAACACTACAGCAAGTGAAATTGTCCTGGAACCCTGAATGAAAACATGTGGGATGTGATAACCCTGGATATGATAACCGTAATAGACTGTTTGAAGATGAAAGGACTGTAATTGTAAGGGCTGTTAACCTAGACATTCTTACCACACTGTCAAATTATGTAATATCAACTATGTTGTAAACTGGGAAGAGGGGTAAACAGAACATTAATACAATTGACAGGCATTTAAAATAAACACTAAAATAAAAATACATTAACCATATGAAGTCTATACAATACTTTCAAAATCTAGCATAGTTTTCAATGTCATGTGCTTGACACAGTACACAGTATTCCTCAGGAGCAAAATTCAAAATTCCTGACCAGGCAAGCACATACCCAGGGAGAGATGTGTAAAGCTATTTCAATGGTGTGCTATTTTTACAATATACAACAAAGCTGCTTCTCACAAATACTCAGATGTCACTGTATTCACGTGGAGTTTGCAAACCTCGTTCTAGGAGCACTCTGGACTTTGAGTATCATGTCCCATGTTTGCAGATTTGTTTTAATCTGCTAGTATCTTGGAAATATGACTAGCTTACTGTGGCTAAGAAATGCCATTTCCTGGTTGTATAGCATGTTCCTCTGGAAAGCAGCTTCTTAGGAAGAATAGCAGAGGAATCTAACCCAGCAAGTCTTGCAGGCATTCCTGCTTACTCTGAGAGGATAAACCGGTATTAGGGAGCACATTTCTTCTCCGTTAAATGACTAAGAATTTGAGGCAGTTTCCTTACTGCTCATTAGAGGTCAGTAGTGAAGCACGATGGAAAGAAGAGTTGAGCAGGCATTTAAAGAACCTGATTCCCTTCTGTTAAGGATTTGAGACAGGAAAAAAAAAATCTGGTTTCCAGATGTAGAATTTAATTGTAGTCTTTTAAAAGAGATTTCATGTTAAAATGAATGAGGATATAGTTTATGAACACTGGATAAAACATAAAAGTAATTAAGTCCTTGGTAATATTTAGTTTATGTTATAGTAGGGTATCCAGGAATTGAATGCATGCTAGTTGATTTTGTAGGCAAACACAACAGATTTAAATTACAAACTCAAGGCATAATAATTATCTCAGTATGCCTCCCAACAGAGATACATTACATGAGAGAAAACCACATTGCTGCCTTAAGGGCACTGACTGTCGTCTTCAGTTCTGACTAATTAGTGCTATGGGGATATGGTAACTACCATCTGAAAGTTTACGTTTTTATGACTGTCGTACTCAGACACGAAAGGACCACGCAGACACCGTTCTGTCAGGATAAGGCCTGGGCCAAAAGAGAGAGAACAAGAAGGGCCAAGGTAGGGCAAGAAGAAGGAAGAAGGAGGAAGACCGGCCCGGCTCTTTATTTGTCAGTTATATATCTTTTTAGAGACAACCATGGATTGGAGGATGGGGTTACCACCTCTCCATGACACTGGTCAGCCCAAAAGTCTATCATAATTCTCCGCCTAACAAAAAGAATGATAATAATAGATATTGGTAGGTAAACATGCCTGATGCTTACAGTAAAGTGCCTGGGAAATTCTACTACAGGAATGAAAACATAGAAAGACTGCAAAACTCAGGGCGACATATGACCTTGTTTGTATTTTAATGTGGATGTCAAATCACAAGTGCATGCAGTGTAACTCTCACTTGGTCACTGATGTCCTGAATGGGTATCTGATCTTGCACTTTCAATATGCATCTTTAAGACCCATCTCCTCTCTCCTCTCTCCTCTAAGCCCCAGTATGGCTCCAATCCAAATCTCACCATTGTTAAGACTCCACTGCCTCCTGCTAACTTTATTGTCAGCATCCTAAAATAGTAGACCCCAAGGGACTAACAGTTCATATTGGTAAAAATGGTGAAGCAGTTAAACAGTTTAAAACCAGTGCTTTTAAACATTCTTGAATAATTTACATAATCTGAAAAAAAAATTCCTCTGCAGTCATCTAATTTCAGAATGAAGAATCACTGTGATTTTTATTTTGGTCTTAGAGACAGAATTATTAGTGTACTAAATCAGGTAAATTCCAGATCATGCAAAGGTAGGTTATTTTCTGGATTTAATAATGCAAAATCAATAGAAGCATTTACTGCATTCTGGTGCTTCTGAACATGGTCTGAGACAGTTTTTCAAAAAATAGTTTTTCAAAAAATAGTTTTTCAGCACTTGGTCTGCTTTGAACTGCTGCCAAGGCAGTTCTTCATAAGCCCCTCCCAGCAGCCTCTGCAGTTAACATCTTCCTTCCTCATCCCCTCTTCAGGTTTTCCTCTGAGCTTCAAGTGAACATTTCAGCCTTTACATATAAGAATAAAAATCACAATCAGTCAGCACAAACATGTGCCTCTCTCTTATGGAAGTTTTGGGTTTTGACATAAAGATAAAAAGGATGCCCTTAAGAATCCAAAACTTCACTCCTTGTCTTCTCCATCCCATTCTCTCAGCTTGGCAAGGCAAATAGTTCTTGATGGCTTTTTCTGGAAGTTGCAATTACCTTTAAGAAAGGGAATATGCCTTCCATCAGTATCAGGGATATATACCCATCTCCATCCCCTGCCCTTTCCAAGCTGTGTGGTTGCAATCACATTAATCTCAAGAGTGAAACTAATGGAATCGTTTTTTTCAGTTTTGAATATGACTTGTGTTAAACATGGTACATTAAAATACCTAAAGAAATCAGACACTTAAAACTGAATCTTGCTCTGATGGACAGAACAGAGTTACCTGTTTAGACTGAAGTACCAGGAAATCCATTAGCATATTCTGCTTACCATTCTCATAGGAGATAGTTATTCCCAGGAACATAAACATTTTTAAAGTGAGATGGTAAAGTCAATGTGGTAAGTGAAGATCAACTGCATTTTTGAAAGAATCTCGGGGTCTGTATGTATATTCAGCTTCTGGAATTGGTCCTGTTCAGTGGAAGACTGCCTAAGATAAAGGTTTAATTGTGGAAGTTTCCTAGCAGGGAACTAGTAAATAAAATAGAAATATTTGGGATCTGACCCGATAGATGGACCTCTAAGAAGTAACCATACCTGTTTATAGGGAAGTAGAAATGCAGCCTCCCCAGGAAAAAAATGATATAAAATTATTTAATTTTCTATTGCATATAGTATGATTACAATGTATATTGTGAGGCAATGAGAAAAGAAATCTTTGTGATTATCATGCAGTTCTGTCTCCCTCTCCTTTCTCTTCCTTTGAGGTGGGTAATGGCACAATTGTGAGACTTTGTAGATTTTGCCTAAGTGCCAAAAGTGCTCTTAGATACTGAAAGGGCACAATGTTTCATAGGTATCTAAATATCTGATTGTCCCGAGCATATCTTCAACTTCATGGGCAGAACCTCTAGGCAGTGCATGGTGAGGAATGATGGGGCATCATGTTCTGATTCCAGGCTGCTTGAGCTATGCCAGGTAACTATTTTGAGGTTAATTCAGCAAAAAAAAGGCCAGGTTTTCTGCTCCATTAGATGTGACCTGTATAGCCAGCTAGACTTAAAATGGTTTGAATTGGCATTTTGGTTCCCCTGGTCCAGGACTGCTGTGAGGAAGAGAACAGAAGGTATAGCAGAGGAGGTGTTTTGTTCTGCTCATCAGTCTCCTTGAATCTTTGTTTTTCTTATTATTTTTTCTTCTCATGAGAACTTAGAAAAAGGATCAGAAAGGCACAAATGTAGTTTAACATTGTTCCCGGATCTTTATCATATCCTGCTTCTATTGCTCATGCAAGAGAAGTAACTACAGAGTAGTGTAGAGATTTCCCATATTGCTTTAATGTAGGTAATGAGGACAGTCCTAGCACCTGCCCATAGCAGCGTGGAGCTGCATTTGTTTGAATTGTAGAGGATATATGTTCTGTATTTACCCTTATTTCCTAGATTGAAGCATGTGGGAAAATTTTTTCTCTGCTAGATTTCAACTTCCAGAGTATTATAACATATTTTGATCTTTTATCCTTGTTTCTCTTTCAGTGAAACAGCAGGGAAGACATGCTGGTCTGCCAGAGAATTGTAACTTTCAGGTACTGCTGCAGGTCTCACTGAAAACTACTCTGTCTTCCCAGGTAGTCTGTGCTTGGTTCAGTGCAGTTGTGCTGGTCTTCTCTCCCGGAAATGTTCCAGAGCAATGGTCTAACACAGCAAGTGTGCTGTGGACCTAACTCATCCCTACCTTCTAATTTGCTGACACTTTGATCTATGTAATATGATGTTAAATGTGCCAAAATGTTGAGAATCCTGATCTGAAAACACTCTGCACTAACAAAAGGTTATTTTTTCCCAAATGATTTCATAATGTAAGACCCAACCCAGAGACAAAACAAATCTCATGCAGAAAAGGAATAGAAGGAAACCAGAAAAGGTATTTCTTTGGGTATCTTCCAATTTGTACTATTACATACCTATGGTAAGTTCAGATGCCTTAATAAAAGACCATTGAACATTTTTTTCTATTTTACGTTTTTATGGGGTTTTTTTTTTGTATTTTCAGCACTTACGGGAAAACTGGCAATTTCAACACTTTATGTTTAGTAATATGCTATAGCTTTACCTCATACTGTTTCCGTCTCCAGTTATGTTTCTAAAAACCTGCTCAGGTCTAGCCTAACTCCATTGCCACTTCTTCACCTATGTTCGGGAAGGGAGTCAGTATGTAATACTTATGAATACTTCTGGATAGATGATAAAATGGTCATTGCAAGCACTCTTTTCTTTCAAAACCACTCTACTGAACATGAAGGTAGCATTTCTCTTGTGTATATAATCAGACTACACTCAGACTTAATCTCAGTAATTGCATTTTGGGAAATAAGATACTTTTTCCCAAATTACACAGGAATTCGTTCCACTAACTATTTCAGTAATCAAAAAGAAAAAATCAGTAATTTTATATCAAAAGATACCAACTTCACATTCATCTATACTGTAGCCCTGAAAAGTTTTGTTCAGACATCTGTTATGTTGTCTGTGAAGCAAAGTATTTATCTTGGTAATCTGTACCATCAGCATCTTGCACTATAGCATTTACCAAATGATTGTACCTTAGACTTAGACTGAATTTCATTGTTCCCTAAATCACTGAAAAGAAGCTCTACTTTTGAAGTATTTACTTGAGCATTTGAGAACAAAGACTTTTTGAAAATGAAATGTTGGGGTCTTGAGAACCCACACACTGGCCATAAATACGGGGCAGTGAGAAGTAACAGGCAGTTTTGGTTCAAAATACTTTGTTAGAAAATGATCAAGAGCATATTAGAAATACAATGTAATGACTTTGAAATTTAATAGCCTTGCAGGTTTTGTTTGTAATCTTTACATTGCTACGTGACTGCAAAGGGGTTTGGGGCATAGTTATTTTTTGTAACAAGTTCATGATACAACTTGTATGTTATAATGGCCTTTTTTTCTGAATGAGTATTGCCATATCAGGCTGTGGTTTCAGGTAACTGCAATGCTAAGTCTTAGTCCTGAGAAGCTGTTAAGTGACTATTTGAATTTCAAGTAGCCAAGGAGATTTAAAGTGTCCTTTAATGCCTTACAGAAATAGTAATAACCCCCCCGCCTCCCAGTTTCAGAACTGCTCATAATTTTAATTTGTTATTTCAGTCAACAGAGATTAATTGAAGAAAGACCAGAGAAGTTATTTTCAGTCATCTGACTGGTTTCTGCAAAGCCAAAGCAGCTGGAGCACTATTACCACGTAACTTATCCAGAGGGGCCATTACCATTAGTCACATTAATGTCTGATCGCACCATTAGCTTAGGCGAACTCTCAATCAACATCCATTTAATTTTTCTTTCATGAATAATTGTTTCTGTGAAGGACAGGTGGCTGGCTCTAGCCTTGACAGAAATGTGAGGGGGATGCTCCTTCCCCATTTAATTTTTTGGTATAGGGTTAAATTTGCATATTCTGGTCTCTGGTAAAGACAGATTGTACAAAAGTGGGCAAAAATGAAATAATATCTTAATCTCCAATAATCAGTAGTAAGTTATTGTGGGCTAAACTCTGAATAGTCCTTTCACAGACCTGTACCATGTAGAGAGTCTTCTTTTATGGCTGTTGCGTGACCTTCTCTGAAAGCTCAAAAGTTACATTTTTGCCTCTAGGAAAGAAGCTGTAAAAAAGATGGAAAGGACAAAGTACCGCACAGCATTTATTGACAGGCCATGCTGCAAAAGTCAGGTGGCATTTTGGTGAGTAGAGCAAAGACTACTGCTTATATAGTAATGAACATGCATCAGGAACATTGTCCTGGGACTAATTCGGGAGCAGAACAGTTCTGACTGAATTCTTCCCCAGATGAAAAATTGACATCTACATCTGAGTGGGTGTTTAAAAGTATCTTGTTTTAGAATGCACAATCAAAGTGTAAACCAGCAAGCCCTATGGGCAATTTCTAATCTGTCCTGGTTGTTCTAATCTGTAATGGTTGGGTGATTTGTTGCTGGATTCTGCACCTGGGATGGGGTAATGTGTGAGTAGTGTCTCCAAGAGCTTGGAGACAAGTGCCGTGGAAAGGGACCTGGGAGTCCTGGTCAGTGGCAAGCTGAATGTAAGTCAGCAGTGCCCTGGGAGCCAGGAGGGCCAAGCGTGTCCTAGGGGGCATCAGGAACAGCATCGCCAGCCAGGCAAAGGAGGGGATTGTCCCGCTCTGCTCTGCACTGGGGTGGTCTCACCCTGAGTGCTGTGTGCAGTTTTGAGCACCACAATATAAAAAAGACATTAAGCTGGTAGAGAGTGTCTGAAGGAGGTCCATGAGGATGGTGACAAGTCTAAAGGGCAAACCTCATGAGGAGTGGCTGAAGTCATGTCTTTGTTCAGCCTGGAGAAGAGAAGACTGAGGGGAGACGTCACTGTGGTCTTCAACATCCTCAAGAGGGGAAGAAGAGGGGAAGGTACTGATATCTTCACTCTTGTGACCAGTGACAGAACTGAATAAAATATCATGAAGCTGGGCCAGGGAGGGTTTAGGTTAGATACCAGGAAAAGATTTTTCCCCCAGAGGGTGGTTGGGCGCTGGAACAGGCTCCCCAGGGAAGTAGTCACAGCACCAAACCTGACAGAGTTCAAGAAGTATCTGGACAAAACTCTCCGGCACATGGGGTGACTCTTGGGTAGTCCTGAACAGGTCCAGGAGGTGGTCTTGATGATCCTGGTGGATTCCTTCCAACTCAACATACTCCATGATGCTATGATTTCATAGTTTCAACAGTGCAAAAACAAACAGCATTTGACTCACCAAGCAGAGATGGACTAAAACCATATTGCTACCTATGAACTATGACGAACAGCCCAGATGTACTAGAACATCCAGCAACAAGGACCCATAGCTGAAATGCAACAGTTGGGAGTACTTTCAGGTTTTCCTCTTGAAATATTGCCTACTTATGTGTAGCATAGGGGTAGGCAGTATAAATCCATGTGTTTGAGAAAGCAAAAATCAAAGAATGCTAATATTCTTGTCCATTTCAATTTAAGCTGACCCTTCTAGTCCCAAGGCTTCACAGAGCTGCTAGGAAAGAGTTTTCACGGCACTGAGGAACAAGGAAGTGGTGCTCACAGAGGAGCATTTCACAAATGCAAAATTTCACCCTTCAGAAGGAAAGCATGTAGGATTGTGGATGGTTACAGTGTCCCAGGATCATAAGTAGGAAGTACGATCACATCACAGCAGTACTAAAGTAATGAGATCTTTTTATTAGGATATTAGGCATCCTTATGCCTTATTTCCTGGAGTGTTCCAGACAAAGCTGTAGTTCTTAGCCTGATTTGTTAGTTTTCTGCTCCTGACAGTTGTACTTTAAACTTCTTTGAAATAAAGCTCTGTATTTTGAAATGTCAAACTGGAGCCAAATTAAAATACCGGTAGAACTGGATAACCCTTTTCATTTGAAAGTAAATTAACTAAAAAACGCTGTTTGGGAAGGGGCAAAATTGTTCATGATGCATGTCAAGTTTGGGGAAGAGGAATATCTGGAAAGAGTGATGAAAATATTTGAAGAAGTTGAAAAGTTTAATTTTGAAAAGTACGGAAGTTTTAGACTGTTTCTCAAAATGGTGTTTTTGCATAAACAATTTTCTTAAGTTCCATATGAAAAAGTGAAATATATATTCCATTCTTCCCGGCAATATTTATGCCAGGAAGAATGTCAGGAATTTATATTTATATTTATATTTATATTTATATTTATATTTATATTTATATTTATATTTATATTTATATTTATATTTTCTAAACTCTTTACCCACACTGTGGATTTTAAAGAACACTTAATTAGATTTAAACATACTCTTAGAGCTACATATATGTTTTAGGGACATGATGAAGCGTCTTTATTTAGTTAGAGCCTGGACACTGATTTTAATAAGTGATTCTAAAAAAATAAAGAAAATATTTCAGCCTGTGTTAGACTGAGTCTGTGAATAAGGGCTTCAATGTGTGTCATACATACTAAGCAGTGTAAATGGTTACTCACTATTAGTGCATGTATGATTTCTAGAAAACATGTTCCTTCACATCTGGCATTTCTGTGACTGAACCCTTTCCTTTGGGAATTTCTTCTTTTCACTATGAAGAAGACCTCTTAAAAGAAATGTTCTGTGTTAAAATACTACCTGTCTGTTGTAAAGTAGATGTTGAAATGAAATTTGAGCTGTTTCTTTGTTTGGGCTCTGTGTTTGCATCCAAACATTTAAAAACTGCATTGGCTGTACTTTCTATTAGAAGATACCTATGGAAATATTTAAAAGAGTGAAAGATTTCAAGTCAGAATTAATTTACCTTTCACAATCCTTATAACAAACTTACAGAGAAAATGCAAACCCTTTTGTGGTCTTATTTTTCTGCTCTGTGATTTCATTACTAGTCATAGAAATATTTCAAATTCATGAAGATAACAGATGACTGATTACTCAATGATGCAGCAGAATAAATCTGTTGTAACCATAATTAAAGAGTAAATGTGTTCCACACTGCCCATGCAATGGGCATTAAATGTGTTACATGGAAGAAGCAGACACTTTAGTGATTACCAGCAGTTCCCTAATAAATTGAGAATTAATTTCTGCTGAACATCTTGCATACAGATGGAAATTTAAACTTACCAAAATATTTTTAGAATTCTGTCTCTTTCGAAGTCACCTCCAATTAAAATAGCTGGGGGAAAAAATCAATTTTCACAACAGAATATCTGTATTTCTCTTACAGCTAAATAAGAAATTTTGGCTGGAATCAAAGACTCATGAAGTAAGACCCATGGGGAGCAACCAGTAAAAATAGATCTCTTTATGCTCTGCTTTACATGTTTTCTAACCTCTTTAACACTTACGTGATGAGTACACTGAAGGAGACAGAAGTTCTCATGCCCCCACCTTTTCATAGTGGTGGAAAACTCTGTCAGTACTGAGGAACCAGCAATATGGGTGAGGATACCCAACACCCCTTCCAGCACTTGGTGGGCTCTCCAGCCCTTGGGAATAAGAGTCCTGCAATATCCTACATCCATGGCTTGCCTAACCCATCTGATTCCTGCAGAAGGAAAGACAATTTCATGCAAAGGGGTGCTGAAAAGATGTAGGTTCTGGGTCTATTTTATTGTTTTGGTGGACTCCTCACAGGCTGGTAGCAGTAGATGGTGTGCATACTTTTCTTCCTGACTTTGGTTTGTTTTTGTAGATGTAGAAAACCAGATCCAGGAGGAGGATCTGTGTGTTGTGTACAAAAAGGACCCTGGTGAGAAGGGAACAATGACCATGTATTCTCTGTTTACTTTGGTACAAGAGAAATGAGCTCCTTGCAATTCAGGATATGAGATTTTATTTCGCTCTCATCATTTTTATTATTGTCATCATCAAATATTGTGCAGATAGATTTTATGTCCACAAGTTCCTTTGCACAGATACATTTAATAACAGCCCTGACTTTCATGTCTAGAAGACCTTCCTTGAACTTATTACTCCTGGTCTTTTAAAATCATGATCCCTAGAGGAACTTAGCCAACCAGGAAGTAATGGCCTGAAATTGAGGCAGCTAAAAATAAGTTATCCACTTTCATATAAATATACATATATGTATTGAATGTACATAACTTACAAATTTGATCTATTTTGCTGCTTTCCCTTTATATAATGCTTGTAGAAATACTGTAGGGGGTGCTGCTTTTGCTGCATTGTAACTACATTTGTTCATAGAATGAAACAGATAAATATAATCATGGCGGTGAGCTTCTGTGCAGGTACCTTTATCAACAGAACTTTTTAAAATGGGTGTAACTTTGCTCTTTTAAGAGCTTTCTGTATAGTTGTTCAGCAGTTGAGCTGATACATGTAAGTGCTCAGGGATTTGCCATTGCAGTCATCTTTTGTGGAAAAGTTTATTCTATAAAAATGAAAACTTTGTTTAGGAAAATTTCTGTTTTGGAAGGAAATTTTGGTTTTAAGAGAGACCTGACATCAATTCAATGATTCATTTGTGGTTTTAACACAATCTTAAGTCCTTGACATTGCTCTGAATGCTTCCAACATGAGTACTTCAGAAGTACTTCCAGAAGATGGCAGTGAATGTCACTGTGCGTGCTCAAAACATAACTCCTCTTTGCTAAATCAAGAAATCCAGCTATCAGTCAGCTTCCACAAGCCTGACTGCCAGATTAGCCTTCAGATTGCAAAAACTTGGCACCAAACCTGTTTCCCTTTGTATTTGGCATGCATTTACAAAAAAATTGTCAACAGACACCAGCAGTTATGAAGTCCACTTTCTGACAGTGTTGTCCTCTGAGTTTAAACATATCTAAGCCTAAAAGTGCCAGATCTTAATAAATTGTAATTACTATTTAGAATTAATAGCTTTCCTGAATTGCGCACTTGAGAATGATTCAGAGGCATTTCCCTGCACCTTTCTTGAGGTGCTATTAAATTGATTTTGAAGAGACTTTAACATTTTAAACATCATGTCCTAATCTTTGTATTATCTTTATTTTTTTTTAATTTGTTTCATGAGGACCTACAAACATATAAACGCAACAATAGCTCAAGTCAGTATGTTGACCTCTAAAGTCTACTTCCCTGTAGTTTCTTTTTGTGCACTTTGAAATCATTGAGAATGGTTTACATCCAACAATGACACCTGAAATACTCCCATAAAACTGGATTGTGGTAGTTGCTGTATAAGCAGAGTCCAGAGAACAAAATACACTGAGATGACCAAAGAAGTGATAAAGGTCAGAGTTGGGTCTGAGTACAAAGGATGACCAGTACATATTTTAATGGATTTATTTATCAAAAAAGCCTTTTATCCTCAGAATTTTCTGTATTTTAGATGTTAGTTCACATTTAAATGTTTTGCTGTAATTTTTGTTACTTGAATTTTCAGTTCTGTTGACTTAGCTACTTCCTTGGTCTGTCGCATCAGAGTCCATAAGGTGTTTGTTCCTGACACTAGGTGTCACACTAAGAATGTTTCTGTTTCTGGAAAGGAACTTTATTCTTTCCCAGTAAGTGAGAATACACACTTCCCAGAACGTCCACACAGTCCGAGTGCTTGAGGTCAGTAGGAGGTTTTGCATTGATTTTGGTGCAGCAAAATTTGTGCCATTGATGCTTGACTCATTCCTTATAGAATTGCAAGACTTGGACACAAACTGCCAGTCTGGCAGTCACTTGGATTTGGTGTCCCCATTCAGTGTCCGAGGAGCCAACTAAGTGAAATGTCATTTGCCTGCAAAGGTTGCCCAGTCTTTTTCAAGACTTGGATATAGAGTTCATTAGATTTTCCAATACAGTATTCTAGCTCCATAAATAAAAGTAAAAATGAGCAGTTCTCAAAACAAAATTCAGCAGGATGGACTGTGACCAGATTTGCATGCCCTAAGACCCAGAGTCAATGAAAGGTTCCTGGGCTCTGACTGGAGAATGTGCATTATTCCATACTTCATGCTGAGGCCTCAACTGGCCTGTGAACCTACAGTCAGTGCCTCTTTCCTTTGCAATGAGTTTCATGGGGACACTTCTATGGCCCATGTATGCACTAGGAGGGTAGTGAGAGAGGTGGAAGAAGTAGCCTGGTGGTAGCAGAAATTATTGTGCAATAATTGTGCAAGGTTTAGAGAGTCAAAGCTTCCAAATATTTTGTCAGGAGCTTTCCTGCATATAGCTATTTATATATGGTCGAATCTGAAGCTTGTTGAAGTACAGAAGCTTGTGCATCAGTAGTGGTGCACTTTGGATTAGGCACTTAGTGCAGATATGAAAAGATGGGTCCATGCCTGAAGTGTTTCCAATTATGAACAGAGAATGTAGGTGGAAACAGATGCAACAGAGAACTTTAAAACACTGTATTAATTTCTCGTTTGTGCTTTTCTCATTTGAGTGAGCAGTTTGTTCACCAGGTGTCTCATGGCAGCTGATACTGATAGATGCAAGAACTTTGTTTTGGAAGGTTCTGAAAGCTTTTAGAGATAAAGCCTTTATTCGTTCTTCCAGCCTGATGTTCTGAGAAAAGGGTTTAAATCCTGAACACTTGCAATTCTTCTGCAACACAGACTAGAGTCAAGTTGAAAGCACAATAAAACTTGTTTACAAGGACTCAGAGAGTGAAAAATTGTTTCCTTTAAAATGTTGCAGAGGAAGTAGGAGCTGACAGCTCAAGAGCCTGATTTTTTCCTGCCTCACAGCAGGGATAATGCATGGACCTTGGAGAGCCCTTACGCCAGCTATGCATGTGAGGGCCAGATAACACAAGAGGGATACAAGGCAGTAGACAAAATAATTTCCACTCCATTTACCTGCTTCTTCATAAGTTTTGTAGCTTTCAGTTATCACAAGGCAAGGTCTACTCTAGTTTTCCTCCCATCACGGTCTTGATAGGAAGAGCAATAGTAGGACAGACAGAGCTGGTTCCCGTATTCCTCTTTCTAAAGTAGGAGAGGTAGCAAAGGGAAGGATACAGACCTCATAGACCTGTTAATATTGTAGAGCACTGAAACCTGTTTCCTTTGTCTTGTACCACTCTGATACATGTAAAAAACCCAAAGAGCTGTTGATGGTGAAAAATTTTCAATGTCAGGCTTAAAAAGATTTGAAATTCTTGGTATTTGTTTCACCCTACTGCTCTTTGGCATGAATTTGGTCTGTGTTTGCACTAGCACAGATTAGACAGACAGGTCCTATGGAGCAAAGCCTTCCCAGTAACAAGTAGAACATGGCGTCAGTTCTCATGTTCTGGGATCACTGTTATGCGCATTAGACAAAACTCTGGTTGTATGTGTTATAAAGAGATAATGTTGTGCAGAAACGGTCAGGCTGGTGTTCTGGACCCTGTCTCACATATTAGGATGTATTAGCTATTCTGCCACTTTCTTACACTGACTCAGACCTAGACAGAACATTGGTTTACAGTATTCTGTATCCCAAACATTGAAAGATAATACCTAAGAGTGAGAGTCACTGTCTTTCAAATAAGAAAGCAAAAATAAAACTTTCACTGTCCAGTTCTGTCCTTCTCCATGCAAGACACTTAATGAATATATGCAACAGGCTTATCTGCATGCTTGTGATAATGTAAACTGTAGCATGTTCAACATATTCTGCTTCAGATCATGTAGGAGATATGCAGGAAGCTGCACAAAACAACTGGAGGCAGAAGTGAGGAAGGAGGAGGTGGCCTTTGAGAGCCTGAGGTTAGCATTAATACAGCTTTTGCTGGCTGTTGGTGTCAACCATAGGCTTCTCTATGCCTGTGGGCTGGGGGTGAGGGTTGCTTTTTTACCCCCTGGCACAGGACCATCAGCCATAAGATGAAAAACAGAAAAATCATGTAGGGTTTTTTTTGTCCTCAGCAAACCACACTACCCTTGCTGGGCAAAGACAGCAATTCTGCAGGCCATCTGTCTCAGACCAGGGTTCAGCTGGAGGAAATTGTGACAAAGTTGCTAGGGCAGGATATTAAGTGGGATATCTGATGCCTCCTAGTTGTCCTACCTTATACTGTTTTCTAGTCTCAATGAAGAACAAAAAAAAAAGCATACAATAGAATTGTGCATTTAAGTTCTAACTCTGTACCTTCAATAACTGTACAGACCATAATGTACTTTAAGATATGTCAAATGTGTTCCTATCTCAAAGAATCACAGAATCATCAAGGTTGGAAGAGACCTTCAAGATGATCTTTTCCAACCATCAGTGTGGTGGCGGTGACTCCACCACCTCCCTGCGAAAGTTATTCTAATGCCTAAACATTCTTAAAGCGAAATTGATTTTCTAATATCTAATCTGAACTTCCCCTGCTGCAATTTAAGACCATTTTCTCTTGTCCTTTCACTTGAAACTTGGAAGAAGAGACCAACTTGCACCTCACCACAGCATCCTTTCAGGGAGTTGTACAGAGGTGAAGTCCCCCTAAGCCTCCTCCAGGTTAAACAGCCCCATCTCCCTCAGCTGCTTCTTGTAAGATTTGTGCTCCAGACCCCTCACCAGATCCATTGTCCTTCTTGGGACACACTTCAGCACCTCAATGTCCTTCTTGTAGTGAGGGGCCTAAAACTGAACACACAATTTGAGGTGCGGCCCCACCAGTGCTGAGTACGGGGAAAGAATCACTGCCTGGTCCTGCTGGCCACCCTATTCTTTATACAGGCCAAGATTCCATTGTCCTTCTTGGCCACCTGGGCACATAGCTGCTCATGTCCAGTCATAGGTCAACAAACAACCCCAAGTCCCTTTCTGCTGAGCTCTCAAATCACTCTCCCAAGCCTGTAGAGCTGCTTGGGGTTGTTGTGACCTGGGAGCAGGATCAGGCACTTCACCTTGTTGAACACTGTGTAGTTTACCTCAATCCATTGATCCAGCCTGTCCAGATCTCTCTGCAGAGCCTTTCTACCCTCCAGCAGATCCATACTCCCACCCAGCTTGGTATCATCTGTGAATTTACTGAGGGTACACTCCATGCCTTTGTCCAGATCATTGATAAAGATGTTAAACAGGACCATGCCCAATACTGAGCCCTGGAGAACATCATTAGTGACAAGACACCAAACTCTAATATGCCTGCTCTGCCCTACTATGACTTTGCTGACCATCAACATTATTCATTTTGTCACAGATTTCTAACCCTCTGAAATCCACTGGGTTAGACCAGGGAAGGACCACTATTACACACTTGTTCATATGCCTTTGGAAAAAGAAGAGCCACATTAAAGAAAATATTTTTGTGTGTGTGTCCAAGATCTTGCTACCTTGTTCAGTCTGTTTCTTTTGCATGTAGAAGCACCATCTACCCCCAGGCAGCTGCACAAAATTCATCACAGACCAGTTTCTTTTTGATTATTTGGTTTCCTTTTAAGAGCTGTCTAGAGGCCAATGCTTCTCAAACTATTGAGTCTGAACAAAAACCCTACAACATTTGGAGCAATTTGGATACAAAATATTTGGCTTGGATCCATTTCTGTATTTCACTCTAGAGCCCTTCTTCTTCATTACTAGTGCACCAGATGTAATATTTTCCTTGTGCTGCTTCTGGTACCTACTCTCACCTATACAAAAGTGCTAAAAATTTGCATGATACTCAGCATCATTGCTGCCACCAGTGCAGAATGGAAACCCAAACTGAGCAGATCAGCTTCTTTCTGCTGATCCATTCTGACCACTTTTAGACCTTTTACTGAGGTGTTAAATTCTCCTGATATTAAAAATGCAGGAAAGTTAAAAGTTATCTAAGGAGCAGTGTCTGGGACCAACTCTGATTTCTGAAAACAATGTTTACCAACAATTTAAATCATCAGTGCAGCACATAATGGAGGCTGACATGTTATTGCTCTCATGTGGTTCTCAGGAAAGCTGACTCAACTCTTGTTTCTCTCTGTGTTTCTTAATCTACCAACACAGTTCCAGCATCAGTTATGTTTTTGGTGGCTGACACTGCAGGTCCTTGCTACTCGTTTCTGTTTGCTCGTTTTGGAACTCAACATTTGCATTGTGAAAACATTGAAACTCATGAATTAAAGTGTCTCCAAAGAACACTCAGGGCCAATAAAAATCTGCTTACATAACTCTATTACAGAAGATTGAGTCAATCAAGCTTCTGTCTTCTATCACACTTCCAAGCTATTTCCATGATAAGAAGAAATGAGCGTAATTGGATAATAAAAACAGCTCTATCATGTCTTTTTCCCTGGATGGCTGCATAGGACAGACCTGTAAGTATTGTCTCACATAATGCTCTATTGTTTCACTACATGCTGATCTGCACTCATAAGTGCAGGACTGTTAAGCAAAGTTAGCGCATGTGAATTGTTCTACCTGTCTCACATTCTCTAAAATGTTTGTAAAGTCCTGAAGAGTGTGTGGTGGCTTTGCATGCTGACACCCTTATTGCAGTAAGGTGAGGACTCAAAAGGACATCTGTGTGTACAGGATGCTGGATATCACTGTGGGATCGTAACTTACATCTTTGCAATAGAAATGAAAGCTTGAGAAAGGAGAGATAAGGAAATCTTCTCAGAATATATTAAGTTTTAATTCACTGCCAACTATGAAGCTACTGTCTCCCTGAGAGAATATTTGGGTGAGACTTCCCTCAGTGCAGAGCATTAGCAAGCAGTATGTGAAAGACTAAGCACAGTATTCTAAATACATGAAAATTTGATAGCAGTTTTGCAACCTTGGATTAAAATTAAATGTTCACATTAATTTGGGGCTCAGTTTTCATTCAAATTAATTTCCAGCTCAATTTTGTAAGAACAAACAGTGGGACAAACCATCCCTATGTAAATATGTTTCCAAAGACCACTTTATTCCACGTGCAGGTATGTTGCAATGTCTTGAGTTTAAAACAACAACAAAAATTATCTCATACAGCTGGCTATTTAATCCTCCCTAACTATTTTCCTATGTGTTTTTAGCTATATAGCTCTGTTTCTTGCTATAACTCATCTCTTTTAGTAAGATTACCCTTCTGCTCTTTATAGTATCAATAATTTCCCCCCCTAATATTTCCTCCTGCTCTCAGTCCTCCAGAGAACCCTTTTTGCTTCTTATTTAGCTGTAAAGTCAAAGCTTCATTTTGATCCACCAGTTTTGTGGTCCCTGACCTACTGCCTGTTGTATTTCAAGCAGCAGCATCTTAGAAACACATTTGTTTTGATCACCTGAGAAATGTTCAGAACTATGTATGCTCAGTCTTTAGAAACAGTTTGATGTGTGGGTACAAGAATATTTTCCCTTCTGGCTTGAAACATTTCCAGGCTGCCAATTTTTGAAGTACTCAGCAAACCAGTTGGAAGAAACAGATGATCTTTTTTGCCATTAACTTTCTCATGTGATTTGGCAGAGTTGCCGTGAATGAAAAGGAAGTGTAGAAACAGGAGGACAGATTGCATTCATTTTAGAATCTGAGGATTGTGGCTTAAGAAGACATCAGCTTTTTTTGGTTTTTTTTTACTATTTCTTTTACCCTACTCAGGTGTGCCTGGAACAGTGTTCCCATTTTGGTGTCTTTTGCAGTCTTTTTTAATTAGGCAGAAAAGTGCCCATAAAAACCTTGTAGAAAACCCAGAGAAGCACTTTTATGTAGCCCTACCTCTGGATGGCAAACTGCCACCTCCTGCCCCTCACTCATCCCCTCTGACTGATCATTTTGGCACTGCCTTACTTCTACACAAGACTTACTCACTTAAAAGACAACATTCTCATTTTTGGATTTAATTTTTCTCTGTTTATAATTTTTCCACAGATGTGTCCATTAACTTTGCTTAGGATGTTTAGTGGTCATCTAACTACCTGTCATTTATTGGTTGTTTCTTTGCTGGCACTGTAATTTGTATGTAGTTGTTCTGTTGCTTTGACCTTGAAGTCTGGCGATTTAGAGACTTCTAGATGTCAGTTCTCCACCTAGTCATAGGAATCTGTGGATGCCTACCCAAAATTTTTAGTCCAGTTGTGCTCTGGCAAGACTTATGCAAACCAATTCTATAGCATGGGTAACAGAAACACTGGTATCTGGTCATGTATTTCTTTGAAATACATGACTTGGTATTATGTGTTATTGGAATACCGTACTAATTATATTTCTGAAATAAAAGAGGAGAAATGCTTGGAATGTAACAACACTCTATGTTTGTTTCAAACCTAAGATTATGAACAGCTGTACCTGCAGTGCCCCATAAACACACCTACTTTGTTGTCATTAGGCCACCTTTTCTGACCTTTCCACATCTGCAATGCTGTATTGGGATAGTGTGGTATGGTTTTGATGGCAGTGGGACTTTAGGAGCAGTTTCTATGAGAAGCTTCCAGAAGCTTCCCCCACATCTGACATAGCCAATGCCAGAAGGCTCCAAGACAGACCTCTCACTAAGCAAGGCTGAACCCATCAGCAATTGTGAGAACACCTCTGGGATAACATATTAAAGAATCGAAAAGAAATTACTGCACAGAAGCAATTACAGCTAGAGAGAGGAGAGAGAATATGTGGAAGAAACAACTCTGCAGACCTCGCAGGGTCGGTGAAGGAGGAGGTGGTGCTCCAGGCTCCACAGCAGAGATTCCCCTGCAGTCCATGGCGCAGCCAGTGGTGAGGCAGCTGTGCCCCTGTAGCCCATGGAGGTCCATAGAGGAGCAGATAGACACCTGCAGCTGGTGGAGGAGCCACACACTGGAGCAAAGGAGGCTGTGACCCTATGGGAACCCCATGCTGGACCTGGCTCCTGAAAGGGCCTGTGGAGAGAGGAGCCCACCCATGTTCAGGTTTGCTGTCAGGACTTGACACCTCATGGGGAACTCACACTGGACTAGCCTGTTCCTGAAGGACTGTACCCCATGGAAGTGACCTATGCTGGAGCAGTTGTGAAAGAACCGTAGCCTGTGGGAAGGACTTACATTGCAGAGGTCTGTGGAGGACCGTGTCCTGTGAGAGGGACCCCATGCTGGAGCAAGGAAAAGAGTCCTGCCCCTGAGGAGGAAGCAGTGGCAGAGACAATGTGTGATGAACTGACCAGAGGCCCCATTCCCTGTCCCTTGTGCTGGTGGTGGGGAGGAGGTAGAGAACTGGAAATAAAGTTAAGCCCAGCAAGAAGAGAGGGGTGGGGTTAAGGCGTTTTCAAGATTTGATTTTACTTTTCATTATCCTACTCTGATTTGACTGGTAGGAAATTCCACTAATTTTCCCAAGGCAAGTGTTACTGCCCATGACATTCAGTGATGTCTCCCTGTCCTTATGTCAATCCACAAATCTTTGGTTATATTTTCTCTTCCTTGCTCAGCTGAGAGTGATGGAGCAGCTTTAGTGGGCACCTGCCATCCGGTCAGTATCAACCCATCATGAATGCCAGATTAAAGACAGAGGACAACCTGGTCTTCACAGAACCCTCTGCTGTGCTCTTTCAGACCTTGTGGATAGCTCTCCTTTGGGAGTAGCCAGAACCTCCTTGGAAGGAAGCTTGGCAAAGACAGTGCCGGTGCACCTCTTCTTCCATGATATGAGTTAGAGTGCATAACTTCCTTCAATGTTTGCATGACTGCACAGCAAAACAGAAACAGTGTGCCAGGAAGGAGAATTTTTCTCTGTCCCATAGAGTAATCCTACCTGAAACACTTGCTAAAAAGCCTGTTTCATTTCCTTCATGGACCAGCACCAAATCAATGTTTTTTTCAGAACCATGGCTTCCTAAAACAATGTAAGCCTATCTTTGTTCTCATCTGTACTTTTAAAGTCGTTCAATTATACTTCATTTTTGAGCCTGAGTTATGAGTTTGAGTTATATATGAGTTTAGTTATTGGCAGACATGAAGATTGAAATTCAGTGTTTATTTGACGAATGGGTGGAGCATGAATTTGTATTCTTACAGTGAATTAAATGTTCTATAGTCAGAGGGACCATCCCTAGACTTGGTATTTTACTCACAGTGCTTTTGCAAGTACCTGCCAACAGGTTGGCACAAGGCAGTTTTCTGCGTTTCAGCTGTCTAATCAGGTGAAATCTGTGTCTAATGCAGGAGCAATGGATGTTGTCACAGGTGAAGCAAAACTGAATGCACATCCAGCTCTTAGACAGTTGTCTGTGTAGGTATGTTTACGTGCAATTCACCAATGTGAGCCTTACTTGTTTTTGCTTTGCATGATCCTGGATGTTTAAGTTTCCAATGAAAGTAGTTCTTCCCACTTACATTGAAGTTTTGGATCTAGTGCAATTAGAGAATGATTGTGACTGATTGTAGTTTTCATACTTTTGAATACCTAAATATCCTCCACTGACTTTTTCTTCCATTAGTTTGTTGATGTAAGTCTATAATTTTGCTCTAACACAGAACTGTATCAGAAGCAACCTCAAAAGTTATGTTAATAACTGGTAAAGCATTTGTTGTGGATGTGATCTCCCAGCCTTTGAAATGGATAGTGGGAGTTTTCTTTTTCAGAGGTATATCTTTACTTCATGTATTTGTCTACTTCATGTATTTGTCTTCCACAAACTAATCTTTTTGAGACCCTGGAAACTTTCGGTATCCACGATGTCCTAAAACAAGAATGTTGACTGTACATAATGTCCTGAAGTCTCTTCCCTGGGTTTGGGTGGGTGGTTTGCACCTTCTCTACACCTCTTGTGATCTTTGTCATAGTCCTCTCAGTCATCTTCTTTCCAGCTTAGGGCATTTAGTTTGAATTAATTCTTCCTTGCCTGACATCCATTGCCTAATTTTCTTCATCACTGTTGCCAATGATGGCACCAGTATTATGCATCACTACATCTGTTTGGTTTCTTTCCTATTTCTCCCTGAACTGTTGGTCATTTTTGCTTGTCTTTGTTTTTACCACTGTGAGGCACTGAGTTGACATTTTTATAGAACTATTTACTATAACCTTGAGATTCTGTTTCTGAGTGGTATTAGCTAGCTGGGAGCTTCACATTCACTTCATAAAGTTAGAATTGCCATTTTTTTCCTGACATGACTTCACATTTGTCTTTATTGAATTTCATTTGGTATTTTATTGCACAGTATTGTGAAGTCCTGCTGCAACTTTTCTTAATCAGCCTTCATTTTTACTTCTGTGAGTGATTTAAACTTTGTCACTTTGATGTTCATGATCATTTATGAATATGACAAATCATATCAGCTTGACTATATGTCCTCTACAGAGACTCCATTGGTGATTCCTTTCTTTTGTGAAAATTAACTATTTGCTGTTCTCTTTAGTCAGCCAGTTAGCTTCCCTTTATCCCAAAGCAGTTTTTTTTTTTTCTAGGAGCTCTTCAAGGGGTCTTCATGACACTTTTTCTGGACACTTAAATAGTTACATTCACAAGATTCACAAATCTCTCCTTGATTCCTTCACAGAACTGGCACAGATATGTGAAACATTACTTTGCTTCATGAAAGTCATATCAGCTCTTCTTAATTGTTTTGTAGTATTGACTTCCAACCATATGCAGTAAACCAGATCCCGAGCACTCCAAAGAAATTGTGCTGAAAATAATGTAATGATAATATCATGGTACTATATAAATAATGCAATGCTTTTAAACTTAACAGAAGGGAATAAACTGTAATATTAAATTTTTAACATGTTTTAAAATTTTAAGAAACTCTGACATAGTAGGTGCTAAATATTATTCAAAAAGCAGAGTTAAGTTGCAAAGAAACGAAGCTGTCGCATTTACAGATCTCAGTAGAATTTGGTGCTATAGGGATGCTACCTGGGGCATCTCATCACCAGTGTAAGACTTCTTTAACACAAATAGGACAAACAGATGCAATGTTTTGTAGTTAGCTTCTTTTCTTGCCAATGTCTGTCTCCTTAGATTCTCCTCCTGGCATTTCTATTTTTCCTAAATATGTTAAACACTTAACTTACAAGGCGTAATACAAGCATTCAGAAATGCATCCAAAAGGTCTACAAAAGTCAGTCTGTGTTACTGCACCTCCTTTATCAATCTTTGTGTATTTTTTCTGCTTGTTGTTCCGCCTAGAAGCAATCTGCTCTGTGCTTTTGCAGTGTGTGGCATAATGGGGTCATGGTCTTTGAGCAGAGTTCCTAGGTACCACTGAAAGTTTAGCAGGGTTTCTCCAGATGCCCACTGATTCTATTCACTGCTACAGTGATTTGTGCAGTATTTTATTCCTCTGATGTTTCCTGGATACTTCCTGGAAGCAATCGTTTGCTGACCCTGAGGCAATTTTAAGCAAAAGGTTACATCCTACAATGTTTATTTCAGCTGTTTCATAGTTAAGTTCCTTTAGCCCTGGTCCTGGAGTTTTGTTACTATCCGTTATGTCAATCTGGCCAAAAATGTTTTCAACTCACACTTCAATTTGAGACGGGACTGTGGTGCATCTGCTGTCATGTTTCAGTGTGGAACTCTGGCTGGATATTGAAGAGAGTCCTGCATACCAAAGAGGGGTGTGAAATCTAACTTCTCTGCTGTAGCCGTAATTCGTGTGCTCCATTATTTCTTCATCACCTATTAGCCTTACAGACTATCTGGTCAGCTTCCTCTTCCTTGAGTATTTGAACAAGATTTATTTTTAGTTTCACAACTTTTTGAGAAATGTCCATCAGATTTTTATTAGCCTGCGTTAAGGAATTTTTATATTTGTCAGATTTTTGTTATTTGCTATTTTCTTTGTTTGGAAATAGTGTCAGCTCTTTTCAAGAAAGGCCATCTCAATCTAATAGGTCTTCTTGGTGAAATGTTTAATCTTACTAGCCTTTCCTGGGCATTTGAGGGGAAAGAAGAGGCAGAAGGAAGGTTTTAGTAGATGCTGAAGGGGTTTTATGGTTCATACTTACTGCTTTAAGAATGTGGAATTGATTTTGTGGCACCATTAAGCAACATTTATAATGCATATTATTATCAAAGAGGAAAAAAAAAATACTGGACTTTCTCAGCATGTGTTAGGGTTTTAGCCCTCATCCCCAGGAGTGTATATTAGGTAGATAATGTAAAAAGATATTTTAAAGATAAACTTTTCACTTCAGGATCCAATGGATCAGGAGACTGCCTAAAAAATCCCCAGGACTTCTGTCTGATAGGTGGAAAGACAAACAGTCCCTTTCAGAAGCCAGCGCAGTATCTTGCTTTCTCTATGGTAGGTGTGTCCTGTAGTGTTGTGACAATTTGCCAAGCTGTGCCAGATGTCCAAGCTGCTTCTCCAGTTTCCCAGTGAAGACAGGATCCATGATGCTAATGTGCAGTTATTTACGTGCCTGCTTCACACCTGAAAGCTGGCCAAATGAGATGAAAGCCAATTCCTCTTTCTAGACACTGCTCAAAATGTGTATCTGCTTTGCAGGAAGCAACTTGGCAACAAGCACATGGTATTTTACCTGAGGTGCAAAGACACTGGCAGAGGGATTTGCTTTTACCGTGTGTATGTGTACAGCAGCTAACATAGTAAGGTCCTGATTTATGGCTGATACTGTTAGGCACTGTTGTAGGCTGAATAATGGGATAAATAATTTATTGTAGCAGGAACTATGGTAGGGGGCATTGACAACTGCTTATATAATTTCCCACACTTGTAACTATGTATAACTACAAAGAACAGTAAGAGTGAAGGCTCGTTTACAAGCTAAGCATAATAAGTGAGAGTACTCTATAGCCTCTCACCCCAGCTGTTTTGCCACTGGCTGTAACATTTCTCTCCCTCTCCCATCTCTCTTCACTCATCTTTCAATTCACCTTGAAAGGCCCCGAGGATTATATATGGCAAATGCTACCAGCTCTCTAAACTGGCAGTGGTGATACTAATAGATGAGCACTGTTAACAGCTGCTGCCACCAGCAACAAAAATACATGTTCTGATCTCCTAAGTCTTCTACATTCCCACAACACTACTGTACTAAAGTATAGCCTGATTCAGTTTTTCTTCTCTGCAACCTGCTTTTTTTTCTGATAGGTGGCAGGGGATAGGAGTGAGAAATGATCCTCCTTTCTGCTAGAGAACAGAGTCCCCCATCAACACAATTTTCTGCTAGTTAAATGCTGGTACATTTACCCTAAATGGAAGGAATGAGCCCATATGTACTGAAATCCTGCCATCAAACACGGAACAATAACTATCATATATTTACTGCAGCTTGTCATGATTTTCATTGCTGCCATAATCTATAGAAGGGTTTTGTTACCTGCCCAAGAGAAAATGGTGAGTCATTACTCAAGATGCTGCATGTGCTAAAGGGAAAGGAAATTGAATAAGTAAATAACTGGCTTTTAAGGAAGCTGCTGAAAACAGAAAAGTAAAGAATTTAGAATGTTGTATGGGAAATAATTTTCCTGAAACTAAAAATGGTTTTCAAGGGGGAGAAGATAAGAAAATAATTATGCAAAGATTGAATTAGTTAAACTGCATATAAATGACATAAACAGGATTTTTCAGAGATCATACAAAAGTATTATGAATTTTTAAATTTATGTGACTGTAGACTTTTCTTTCCTTTTTTTTTACCCCTCAATTTTATCTTGAGGAAATTTTTCAATTTAATCCTTTTTTTTTAATCAGGAAATATTTTTTGGTTCTCAGTTGTTCTCTCACACTGACTCAGTTTCTGTCATAATGTGGCTTGACAAATTTGAACAGCTATGAGTGTAAGAATTCCCCCTTGTTTGTCCATACAAGTCTTGACAACTTTTAATTAAATGTGTTTGTGTATCAGCTCTCATAATAGGCTTCCGATACATGATTAGGGCCCCTTGGTACTCCTGTAATAAACTCAGGTATATATGAAATGTTTTAATGATTTTATAAGATACAATGTAGCAATTGGTGGAGCACACCATAGCCTGTCCCTTGCCATGCTCCTGCTTTGCATTCCTAGGCTTGAAAATGTAGGCTGTCTTTCTGTCTCTTGACAAGCCGAGGGCACATAAGTGGTTTTTTTTATTGTCTCTCAGTACAATCTGCAAAAGTTCAGGACTCCCAGTACAGTCTGCAAAAGTTCCGGATGCTGCAATGTGGGGCAGTTAAGACAAACCTTTAGGAAGCAATGCAGCCCTTCAAATGGAAGGTGTGCCTGCCATTTCCTGGTGAACCTGGGTGTGTGCTTATGTCCAGAGCTGGTTTCACACAAAGCATCCCTCAGCTGTCCTTGTACAGTGAATTATGGTCAGTCTGGGACACTCACAGAGTGCCTGTGTCTCTGCAGGAGGACACTGACTCACAGCTAGTCACAAATCTGAAATGACCAATTTTCTGTCTTCTGCTGATAAAGCAGTTGAGTACTGATTGCAGACATTGCAGTGTGGGGCAAGTTCTGGGGGGTTGTTAAAAATGAAACTCCACATGTAGCTTGAACTATGTTTGAAGTTTGAGTCTGGCTGTGGACCAGGTATTTGACTCCTTCATGAACAGGGAAAGAAAATAACAATTTAATACAAGTTTTACACTTGTAATTATGTTGTGCACAATTCACTTGGGAAGCAACCCCTTTTGAAATAGTGCAGTCACTGATGCACATCCTCAGCATTACAGTTGTCTGGCTCTGGGCTTGCATGCAGCTTTGTTTCCAGGTGTAGTGGCCGGAGACAAAGCAGTATGAGTATGGATACCTCGAGTAAATGTACCAGGGCAAGTGCTATAAAGAGCAGCAACTGTAGAACTAAAAAGAATTACTTGTATTTAAGAGGAGGCAGTAGGATGAAGCTCATTGAAATATGTCAAGTAGAGAGTACTTGCAGCTAAATCCAAAGCTACATAGGATGTAAAAGGTTTATTTCTAATTTCAAGACTCCATTTTCATAGATATAAAATCTGATATTATCATCATTATTCATCATTACTCAATACTGTCTTTAAAATAGGACAAGTATCATACCAAATTACAATGGTCCAAAGTGATGGACGCTTTGGAGGCTTGAGAGTGTATGTGTGTTAGGGGGTAAGGATGGAAATACGTAAAAACAGGTAATGTGAATTCATTTAATCATTAAAACCAGAAACATATCAGAACTTATAGTCTAGATGAAATTTAAAGCCCTTCATTGCTGCTTCTTTTCTGTTTTGTGTTATCATTCACTACTTTATTATACCTCTACATGGTGTTTCTGATTATTTTTTTTTTTATCTTAAGGAGAGAAGACAAGAGATGGAGTAGCTAGAGGCCTAATGAATGAAATCAACTTATGTATGTGGGCTTTTCTGGAATATCCCCCTTTCTCATATGATACTTCTGTATTCAGAAGTAGTTTTAAGAGACATAAACCACCTATTAGGTTTGGGGTCTTTTTTCGTTTCAAAATGTACTTCCAGAATATAGTTGTACCTATGTTACAACTGTAATGTAGCCATTGTCTGGTTTTAGCTAGACAATGTTCAAGTTTAAAGCTTGGTGTAATTTGTCATCTCTGCATTGAAACAAGTTAATAAACCAGTTAAATCACTACAAGTCGTTTCCCAAACCCCCCACTCTTCTCTGTGTGCATTTTCTTGTATGAATTGTTTAAAATCAGTCTTTGTTTAAAATCATTGCTTTGTTTAAAATCAGTCTCCTAGTTCTTGTTGCAGCACTGTCTTTTGCCTTTTTTACATGTAATTCTTTCTTCTGTCAAACTGGTTTCTTCTATAAATTATTGCTGTATTGTTCTTCTTGACTGCCAACTTTCTTCATTTATCTATGCCATCTAGATCCAGTCTGTGTCTTGCAGAAGGACTTACACATCTTGGATTTTGAGCCATTCAGGGATAGAAAGATTTAATGTACTTTAAAGTCAGTTAAGGTCCCTCTCACAAAAGCAATTATATAAAAACAAGTTTATTGACTATATAATAAACGTACAAACACAGTAAGGAGATAAAGCTGATGACCAATACATCTTTTCTATCTCTAACTTTTATTAATGAACCATAAAAAATGCACTACTCATTAAGTCTTAATGCTTAATCATGCTAGTGTCATTAAATAGAAAATGTATATGCTCCATCTGGATTATTACAGAATACAAGAGAAAGGCTAAATAAATTTTACATTTAATTTACTCTTTTCTTTACCACAATAAAGTAAATTAAAATCAATGATTGATTGTCTTTGGGAACATTATAATCAGAGCTGAATACATAAACAATGCACCAAGTGAGTGCTATTTAATCACGTTCTTTCTTATGTGTGTCTCAGTCAGTGTATCATGAGCCAATAGATGCCATTTATTTTATTCCAAAAACAAATGCCTTTATTCAGCTTGATTGTTTCTCCCATTTTGATTTTCTTTGAATCTTTTTTATTTAAGAAAATATATACAAATATTTTAAAATGTTTAGAAACATCTGGCATTATATACAACTTTTAGCAATACATTAAGTAGGCTTAGTACAGTGCAGAACGTATATCTTCATACAATAAAACATAACACAGTCTGAGGGAGTTGGAAAGACTCTTTCTTAATGCCCAAGAGTGTAAAGCTAGTTAGTCCTTCCATCAGATGCTTGGGCATGTTTGGTTCGGGTTTTTTTTTCAATTGGAACAGGGATTTCTTTTGACTTTTATTTTAAAATAGGCTTTGTTCTCTTTTTAATGCATTATGTTAGTCCTTTCCTGTTCACTATGTCAAGGCCTTCTTGTCATGTGTCTTATGCTATCCTTTAATGACCTGTACTCTTGCGTAGTTTTACATGCCTGTACCAGGCTGCAGGTAAAGCAAAACTGAGGTGTGTGTGGGAATTACTGGTGGGAAAAGCTAATTCCACATGAGGGGTTTAGGAAATTTGATATATTGATCTTTGCATGTGCATTTTGTACATTAATTCAAATAAAAATGACATCTGCATTGCAAAAGTGAACAGAAGAGGCATGATTTATTGCCCTGAAATAAACTGATTTGGAAATGGAGAAATAAATTTCACAGAGGTAAACTTGGTTGTGTGGATTTTAACTCGTTGATTTAGGAGGAATGCTTTTAATCAAGCAGACATTAATGCAGGTCAGAGGTTTGGGGTTTTCTTCTCAGCCAACTAATATTGCAGTTTGATAGTGGGGGAATGGAGTGATGGGTGCCCTGTCAGGGAGTAACTTGAAAGAACTAGAAGCTAAATTTCTTTCAGGGCAAAGTAACCCTAGGAAAAAAAATCAGAAAGATAATGGAGAAGTGGGAATACAGACACTATGAAAATTTCTATTTGATGGTGTGTTTGGGCCTGTATCTAATGAACTCTTCTTACTGTTTGTTTTTTGGTTTTTTTTTGAGTTGCTCCAACCCTTTTTTCAGTATAAAGTACTTGCTCTGATGTGATTCCTGAGGCTGAGCTGGGCCTGAAGCTGACATTGGTGAAGCTGGAGGACCTGTCTGATTATTTTCAGTTGGAATACATTGTGGCAAATTAATAAATCATGAAATAGGTCATATGTAAGGAAAGGAATGGTAGGAAAGGGGATGGAGTCAGCCATTTAGACTAGTCAAAGTTTAGCTAATAGCCAGTGCTTTAGCTAGGTTTTGACTAACTGTCATATCTGAGATATGCTGGTTTTGCAGACATTCAATATCCTATATTGCAGCTTCTGTTTCAGAATATTGAAACATTTTCCACCATGAAGTTATTACACACATGGTTATCCTCCACAGTCCTGTTGTGTAATGTGCTTCATCTCTGCACTTCCTGGAAATTAGTGTAAAGTCAAGTTTCCAGCCTCATAATAAGAAGGGTGGGGACTTACAGGCTACAACTCAACTAAGGTCCCCTTGTGCCACTGCAATCATTAAAATTCAGTGCAAGTGAGAGCAGTCTAAAACATTCCCTTTTTCTCTGCAGTCAAATCTGAATTTAGCTTTCTCAGGCTAGTGGCAGGAAGGCAGCAGACAAGTGATGGAGAATTGCTCCTCCTTTCCTCTTAACTGTTCATCACACAGCTGACGATACACTTCCCATTTCTGAGCATGCTGCCTCCTGGTCCTGTGCATGTAAAGTTGGGTTCCTGGGATTCCAAACATCCGTAATTATGTACTTAAAATGTATTGTTTCCAGATGGTAATGCAACCAGTTATTTCAAACAATGAAAAAGCCAGTGATTTAATTGTTTGTAACAGATGAGTAGAAAAGCTGAAGGAATAGAAACGTGTAAAAAGAATGCTATATGAGGCCATTGGTAGATTTTAAATCTGAAGAATTTTGGTAGAAATGTGCGTCCATAGCCTTAAAACATCCTTTTATGCAATACAGACTTGAGGTAATCAAGAGGTAGAAGTTTGTAATAATTTCAAACACTTCTCACATATACAGATATGATTAAAAGCTGCACAAACAAAGGAAACTGCACATTTTTCTTCTTGAGTGCAAAATTTGGTTCTAAGGCTGAAACGGGGAATGAACAGAAATTTTTCAATTTCACTGTTTATTGCAGCATGTTGATTGCAGAAAGAGCACCTTGAACTATGTATTTCTTGAACCCAGAATCACCATCAGTATGAGCAAACACATAGGGAATACATCTCTTCATCAGTTCTTGTCAGTAAATTCTTTTAGCCAGATGTGATACTCCAACAGTATGATTTTATAAGTGTAAGGAATGCTGCTGAGATCCATGGATTGGTAACACACTGTGTCCCTATGATTTACAGGTGTTTATCTGCCTCAGAAAAATGTCCTCTCAATATCATGCAATAGTAATTAAGACAATAATGTCATCCTGCATTATGAATTCTCACTTTTCCCTAGTGCTGGTCACTTGCAGAAGCAGTGAGAACAGTTCCCAGTCTCAGGCCTTCTCCCTGTTTTCCACTTTCTTGGAAACACAGTGATGTGAGCAGGCTACAGGTCAGTGCACCCTCCCAGGAGCCCTTTGGTAAATCCTCCAGGAGTCCCGTGCCACCACAGCAGAATTTCTCTCAACGTGGTGGGCTGCCTGCCAGTACACTGAGCAGGTGAGCACACAGCTCTTCCCACCACTGATCGCACTGGGAACCATCAAGTATGAGATTCCTGTACTCTTGACTGAAAAAGTATCTGTTGCATAATGGAGGTGACTTTTTGATCATGAAAGATACTTCATGTTCATGGAAAAAGATGAAGTAATTATGTGCTTTAAACACCTGCCTAACAAGCTATGTAGCTTGTCCTGCCCGGAGAGCCCTAGGAAGTGAACTTTCTGTGCACTGTAACATGATCAGATAGCTATCAAGTGCTTTGTGTATTCCAAATCACAAGCAATTTCTCATTTCCATCAAATACGTGCTTTAAGCTATCACTTAGCAAGTGTTTCAATTTACATAAACAATAAAGAGAATATTTTTCTTTTACTGGAAGGTATTTACTTTTCCTGGTTTTCTTTGTTGGATAGCATATTTGTGGAACAAGGAAAGTTGTGCAGCCAAAGAGCCCACACCTTGCTCAGAGCAGAAGCAGCTTGAAGGTGTAAACATTCACTCCTATGCTGTTCTTATGGCAATTTTAAATGAGATATACAGGCTCAGGACTGTACTAACAAATAAGAGCCCTTGGGACAGATAAGAGAGTCTCAGACCAGGGATGATCTGACTACACTCCCTTTTCAGGCAGAGAAATAACCACGTGCTGGGAGAGCAATGGTGTAAGACATGCTATGCCAGTTGTCTGCAGTTGGCTACCTTGGCTTTAGGGCTGCTTTGTGTCGGCAGCACAGTGCTAGCCAGCTGCAGCACAAATCTGAATTTGGTCTCCACATCGTTTCACAAAAGCTGCATGACTGATTGCTCCACTGTTGGCTTTTAAACTATTTACTACTTGAGACCTCATTACCAATGAACACCCTGGCCACTGTTACAGTGTGGGGTTTGATTGCCTTGTTCAAGCCTCCCACCCAGTGTAGCTTGCTCTGCTTTGGTTCTGTTAGCATAAGCAGAAATAATCTAACAGAGTTGGGATGAGATGTTTTAACATTGCAGTTCTGCAAGCAGTCTAGCACTGCTGCCAAAAAGAGCAGCCCTGCCCTTTCTCTGTTCCCAAATGCTTGCTCTTGTCCCTTTGTTGCTCCCTGCCTGCTGCCAGTATAAGTATTTGCATTGCCAAGCAATGAGCTAAATAGAATGGGTCCACTTCAAAGTTCACTTGAAAGAAAAAATAGTAATGATTAATTTTAATCCAGATTAATTCAAACTGTTTTGCAGCTCAGTAAGGAGAATGCCTTTGTCAGCCTAAAGCAGAGGGCAATTGAGAGGGCAGCAGTTTGTATTTAGAGGCCGATGAAGGGCAAGGCTGCTGTTCTTGGCTTACGTTTCTCATAGAAATGTGGTATAAATGTGATCCTGTTCTCAAATGCCCTTAAAATGACACTATTATTCTGTTCTTACTACTCTACTTCTCTCAATCCTCACTTAAGGTCTTTTTAAAAGCATTCATTAAGGTGTTTTTATTGGCCCTTGTCATCTGAAGTTTGATTTGGAATACAAAGTGCTATTCTTCCTGGTTTGATCCTATCAAGGTTCAATAACAGAAACATGTTTATTGACAACACATAACACAGACAATGTACTTTGCATGGAACTGTCTTTTCAGAAGAGTAAACATAGTGTAAGCTCCTGAATGGACAAATATGAGCAGAACATCTTTTGCATGTTCAGAGATACTGGTTTCCTGGTAGGTACCTAGTTAACCAAAAAGAAAGGACCATTCCTTTATTTTTACCTTCCAGAGATGCACTTAGTCAAAAAGAGCATAGTATTATTGGAATCAGGAAGAATGCAGATGTGTGGACATAAAAAAGGTTGCACAGTTCTACAGCTCAGATTTTAGGTACTTGACTTTAAATCCTGTTCCAAAAGAAAGATTAATGAGCATAGTCCCTTACCCAGAGGAGCAGAACCTGTTGAATAAAAAGATGTCATCTTTTCAATAGCTGCCTCACTCTTACCACTGTCTTAATAATTCTTTTGCTGCCAGAAAAGAGCTGATCAAAGCTGATAACATCTGTGCCTGACAGCAAAACATTCAATCTTAATTTAGAGATTTCTCTCAGATTTCAATGTTTAATATTTGGGCTACAAGAGTACCCGCACAGCTAGAAACCAATGGAGCTGCATGTGTTGAGTCCCTGTGTGTCCCCAGCCTGGCACATACTACCTTTCAGTTCCTCAAGGCTACAAGAACCCTTCACAGGCATGAAGAATGAACCACGGGTAGGTCAAATTCATATCCAGAAGTTCACTGCACTTTCATTATGCTGTTGTTAAGCTCCATGTTCCTGCTGAAAAGATGACATTTTCTACTGAACAGTGACATTTGAAAATTTAAAACTAACATTACATTTCTTCTGAAATACTTGATTCAGCGAACAAATGACAGACATGGATATTTTAGATTTCATTGGCTTTTGCAGAAGCGTTATGCAACTTGTTATTTGCTCCCAAGTTTTAACTCCTTTTTGCTTTACTTAGGTAAGCGGATAAAAAAAGCAGAAGTCTAAGCTGTTTAGAGTAACACCACAAAAACTTTTCTGAAGTTTAGTTTTTTATCTTTACCATAGAATCATTCTTTGAGACATTAACTAAGAGCCAAAGAGAGATTAGTTAGTGGAACACAGTCTCTGCCTAGAAGTGTTAATATGTGTGTATCACAATGTATCAGAAAACTTTTGAAAGGATAAATAGCAGATACTAGACATGAAAATGCAAATATGGCCCTCAATCCAGATTACCATTTTTAAGATGTGATATGAAAATCCACTGCAAAAGGCAGTCTCAGACAGAAACACTGAAACATTCTAACCTCTATAGCAATCACTGCATCTGTATACAGCTTTAACTACAGTATTAAAAATGAACTGGGACTCCAGTTAACAGTCACAGTTGTAAATTTGTTGTGCATTAGAGAATCTGGCCCAGTGTGTGTCACAGTTGTTTAATTCATCTAAAGTTGGCAGAGTTTCTTTTTACTTAAATGTATTCACACCCATGCAAGCTGTCAAATTGGAATTACTCTTAAGGGCTTATACTGAGCTGCAGCTGCAGCAGCAATGGGGGCAGGGAAAGGGGGGTTTGCACTGCTCCCTCTCCAGATGCCCAGGACTGAAGAGGTTGCTCCTTCTACTGTTGGCCTGGCCATGTCTTCCCTGAGTGTTGACTGAAGCTCTGCTTGATTTGTTTGGACTCCACATTTTGTGTAATATTAAATGACTTAAGGATGTCCTTTTCATTTAGCAATGGATAAAATTCAGGTATGGAAGAGAATATCCTTGCAGCTTTAAATGAGTAAATGATCATCTATTATCACAGCCCTATTCTCTCTGCTGCTAGAGCAAACTCTCTTCATTAGAAGAAAATTGGGAAAAGTATTTGCAGTAAAGCATTTATTCAGAGAATGCAACCTTTTATTTTTTTGCTTTTTCCTGCTGAAATTTATCTGCAGTCTGATTTTTATGTGCTGTCCTATTATTCAGAGTTATTCAGCGAGTTCTTTATGCAGCTCTGTTAGGGTTTATGCACTGCTCCTGAGCTGCTCATTCCAGCCATTTTTCTCAAGTATGAGCCAGTCATAATTTGCTATTTGTTCAGGGGATGGTTCAAGTTAGTTTGTTAATGTTGTCTTCATTTTCTTCTGAGCATCCTAGAGGATTGCTTAACTTAGGGCAGGATCTGTTGCCTAGAGGCATCCATGCTATCCAGAGTCTTTGTAAACTATCCTGGCTGACATGATGGCTTTCTATCTCTGACACATCTTTCCCTTTGCTCCTTGTGTTGTGTGTGCTTGCTGTCTTTGTGTTAGAATTTTTGATGGCTTTCTGTAATTCAAAGGGATTTCCTGGTACTCTATAGGGTCCTGGTATTGCAAGTATCTATGTGTCATTCACTTCACTAATTTGTCAACTCAAGTCTAAAAACTCATTGTCTTAATTTGTTTCTTCAAATAACTTTGGGAAAGTTGTTCTAGAATTTCATTTCTTTGTTGGCTGGAGTCCTTCTAATTCCCAGCAGTCATTGCTATAATACTGCCTCCAACATTCTTCTTTGAATCCTGGGACTGTAGGTTTTTTTCCTTTAAGAGCCCTTTAAAAGCAAGTGCAGAGCTTGATGCAGTAGTAAAAAGTTCCAACAATGTATTTAACTTTAAGCATAGGGCTATAACTTTCACAAATGTCAAAGGAATGAAAAACTATGAGACTACATTAAGTGTGTTAAAATAATTAACTAGTATGCAGCTTCTCAGACAGTATTGGTCATCCGAGCTGAAAATTTATCAACATCACATTCTTGGTCAGTGTATAGATACATAATTACGTATATAGATACATGATTACGTTTAACAGTCAGAGTGTGTGCTATTAAATTCTGGGACTGCTTCAGCTTCCATTTAACCGATGTGTTATTGTTATCCTCACACACTTAACAGCTTTACTTTGTCGTGGAGAAGACTCAAATTATTTTTCTTTATGCAAACTAAGTTTCCTGTGTTTTACTTGACTCCTGGAGGTGGCCTTATACAACTAAAAGATATTAGCAAACATAGTAAAATCATCATAAGTGGTAACATATGTTACCACATGTTACCACATCATAAGTGGTAACATACCACTGTGTATGGTCATTGAGCAGCCTGCTTACGTATTGGCAATTCAAAGTCTACAGCAGAACTAGTAGGTTACAGAAATGTATCTTCAAGGTGTAGAAAATTGATAGACAAAACCAAGAAGTGTATTTACCTCATTGTGCCTTATGAATCATTTTCATGCAAACCCATAATTATGAACTCTCTGTGAAGAATTGTAAAAGTCTCTAAAAGTAATGTCATAGGCTGGTCTCAGACAAACAGTAAGTCTCAAGAAAAGGTTCACCTTGAAAGGTAGGTAGATACTTTTGTTGTAGTCTTCAGGTTATTACAAGCATCACATTTCAATAGAATGTAGAGAACCAAGTTTAGGAGCCCAAGTTCTGCACATTGGAAGCAGTAGAAATCTTGAAAGGAAAAAGTCTCTATAGTTGTTTAATAGACCAGAGTGGAGAGTGCCTCTCAGCTTCTCCCTTTCCTCCAGCTTCTAGAGGAGAATCAAGGCTTACTCATCCCATAGGTAATCCACTAAGTATAACAAAGGAGACCCTGTCTGTAAATTCTGTGTAAAGACACATATGACAGTGGAATACTGTCATTTTATTATTAATTCAGATATTCAGGGGCTAAATTATGACTCCAGCTATGAAAATTGAAAACTGAAAATGTATTTATTTCAGAGCTACACATAATTATATACTTCTAGTTTGCCCTATTTAAATTACTTTATGCAAATCTTATTTTCAAGGATTATGTATAGAGTAAAATTAGATGAGCCCTTAAAAAGCTAATATAATATAATTGTGGCATTATTGTGTGTGTGCATAGTGTGTACATAGGATCCAGATGCTAATTAGTAAATCAGGTTGATTTAGCAAACAGATATTTGTTCTGATGAAAAACTGAAAGGAGAGACAATTACATCCTAGGAAGTTATTGTTTGTACTAGGAGCTTATTGAAAGGAAAAAATTAACATACCAAAAAATATGTCTACAAAAAAACCACCACTTAAGTCATATACACAGGAATTCATTGTTACCAGTACCTCGTCTGATGGCTTTCCACAAAAAGACAAGTTGTTTACTTTGAGTATTGATTGTGTAATGGTAAGGCAGCTTTATGCAGTCAAATCTTCCACTTGTGTCTATCACTGCATTTCACATGACAGTAATGAGTTAGGGAAATTTGCATCAGATGCATATGTAGCTCCTTAACCCGTCTTTTGAGGAATACAGCTGGCTCCAGAGGGTTAAAAATTCTGTCAGTGTTACACCCCGGTCTCTTAAACCATGAGCTAAACTAAGGTTCTTTTGCTCTGGGTAGACACAAAGGAGAAAATTCCAACCAAATAGTCTCAAGAAGTAAAAATACACAAAAGTTTACTGGCAAACTATAGACAATTAAAGAACATTGGCAAAAGAGTAAATACTACAATAACATCACTTATCACAGCATAGACTTATCCCATTGAACATAGAAAACCTAATAATCCATTCAATGTTATATTCTGCGAGACGACAGTTAGAAGAAGAAGAAGAAAGGGAGAAAAACTGAAAGACAGGAAAGATATGGAAAAACAGACATATAGCTACCAGCTCCTGGTTTCCAGTAATGTAAAGCTCCAAGATGAAGGTGGGGTTGAAGGGCATTGTGTTTGCCTTGTAGTGGCCCTTCTTAAACCTTTTTGGCCCATCCTGGGCCTTCCCTCTAGGAGGGGCTTCCAGTCTCTCAGCCACTCAGGGACTGGGTTAGGCAAAACTGGCGCTGCCTCCAGTGTGCCGTGATTGAGAGACGCTGTGGGCCTGGGGGGTATGGGGGACAGAGCACCACCTCGCCAGAGCAAGGTCTGACCCACTCCCTACCATGCATTCCAAGCCCCCAAGATGTCTTGAAACAGATTACCTTTTCCAGTCTCTTTTCCACTGACAGCCAGTCAATGTACAGTTTCCCTGAACCACAATTCCCCTGGTCTGTCTCCTCAGATGGACGCTGTTCAGAGGCTTGATTCAAATAACAGCCTTGCACTCTATGTAAAAAGAAAACTTAAGGTAAAATATTTCTGCTTCATAATAATAACAAAAGAAGGGTTTTTAAACTACAAATATAATAACTGTAATTCAGGTAAGTTTTGTTATTTAGAATCAAGTGGGCAAGTCAGCTTTGCCTTTCTTATTGAAAGCTTACATTTAATGCCTGAAAATAGATGGGAAATGAGAGTGAATTACTCAGTGAAAAGTACTGCTGACAGCAGAAACTTTAGAACAATTGCATGGAGCAACCTCTCAGCCTACATTCCCAGCCCTATTCAGGCCTTAGCAATGTGTTCATTGCTTCCCAAACCCCTACTGACTTCGGTGGGAGTTCTGAACATCTCCAGAACAGGAAGTACTGCCCGCACTTCCTACTGTGGCAAAACCTTTGCCATGACCTGTGATGGTTTATTGTTGCGATAAGGAGTGATGCAGAGTCCCCAGGCAGGTGCAAAGGAGAGCCTCTTTCTTGCAAAAACCCGGCTTTTCTAAGCAGTTAGCCGGTTATCAGCTTACACAGTTTTAAGGCATAACAAACATAATTCAACCAACCACCATACACCACAACGTGAGCACGCGACCGTCACGCAGCATGTTTCTCTTCCCCTAATTCAGCTCTGTCTCTTTCCCACAGTCCTTTTCTACTTAGCCGAAGTAACAGGCCTGAGCCGTGATTTTACAAAGGCAACAGGGTCTTCATTTTATAAGGTTTTACCTATCAGTAACGGTTCATTGCCGATCCCCAGATCCAAAATCTCATTCACCAGGTCACAAAAGCTGAGCAGAGCATGAGTGCAGCAAATGTCACAAGACCAACCTAGCATCTAAAATCCTTGGTTGTGAATAACACAGCTAGTATAAGGGCCATCTTTTCGAGTCTAATGCAAAAGCCTCAGTGAGCAAAGAAAAACAATCCGTTCTATACTCCATTTCAGAAACTATAAATTCAGCTTTGCATTTTGAAGGACTTTTCTATATAAATACGTATGTCAGTTTTCTTGTCAGCTTTTTCCATATTAAAATTGAGGATTGTACCAATGTTTATGTACAATGAATGGTTCAAAATTAATACTGACCTGCAGGAAGAAAGCGTTATAGAGTCATAGAACATGCTGAGTTGGAAGGGTCCCATCAGGATCATCAAGTCCAACTGCTGGCCTTGCACAGGACAACACAAGAGCCGTGTGCTGGAGAGTGTTATTCTAACACTTCTTGAACTCCATCAGGCTTTGTGCGGTGACCACCTCCCTGGGAGCCTGTTGCAGCGCTCAACCTCTGTCTGTGTGAAAAATCTTTTCCTGATATCCAACCTAAACCTCCCCTGACTAAGCTTCATGCCATGTCCTCAAGTCCTGTCACTGAGAGTGCAGAGATCTGTACATTTATATCTTTATATTTTTATATATGATATTTATATTTAGATCTGCATAATTTACCAGCTTTTTGGTTCCTGCAATTAATATGGGAGACAGTTGCAAAGATCTTGTTCTTTATTCTAGTTTCGCTGTTCCTGGCTATGGGGACATGTATTATGCATTGTACCAAAAACGAAAGAAAAAGAGAAAAAGATAAGAAGAACTCAATACAGAAAAAACAGACCCAAAGCTGAGCTGGAGTCCTCCGCTAACAAACCAGAATGAATTATAGGGAATCAGCCTGTGCACTTAAAGCACTCATGTTTTCAAAACTGTTTTCATATTGTCAGGCCCCGAGGGCACCACCAGTCCTGCCTGTTCCTGGCCACCCTCCGGGCTCCCCCAACCCTGCCCACAGCCCAGGATCCCATCTCAACCCCACAAAGTCTATCAGTCCCTGCCCCAGCGTTGCCTCAGCAGCTTCTAACAGCTCTACAGCTGCTCTACAGCTTAGTCATCACAATGCTCCCCGGGCAGAAGCCCAGCCTGGGCTGATGTGTCTCTGACACTGACCAGTCCCTATCCCTTTCCCCATGGACCTGCCCAGCCATTGAGAGGATGTGTCTCACTGTGGTTCCCCGCACTGAGCCTGATCATTTAAAACACTCCTTCAAAATAAAAAAAAGTCATCACAATGAACATATATTTTCATTCCATAAAGTACTTGCATTTTAATGAAGAATGCAGTTTCCCAGCAGCAGGTGTTAACATCGAAATGAAAAATTAGATCATTATATTGTGTATCTGCTTTCAGAAGGATAAACTGAAAACAGGATTTACTAAAAACACTGATAATATCTTGAAACCCTCATTTGTCTTTAAAGCAATATTAAGTTTCATGGGGTTTCTAGTTTGCTTGAGGTATTTCAAGACTGCCTGGGGAATACACAGTGGAATGTTTTTCTAAGCTATCGTAACTGTAAGTCTGCCTGAAGTGTGACCTGTTGATAGCTTTATGGAGGTGCATTTGGATCCCTGTATCCTCCCTCATTCTGGGAAAGCTTGAAAAGTATTACAAAGCTTCTGATTCTCAATCTTTCTGCATTAAATGCCAAAATTAAAGGTGAAATATGAGGCCACAGGAATCTGTTCTTAAGTTCTGATTACGCAGACCCTAAATGTACTTACCTACAGCATCAAGGGCCAAGCTTGGTATTTAAAATTAGGTAAATACACAAATCTTTCCAGGATTAGGATTATCCTTTGACACTCTTACTTATTTTCATCACTAATTTCCTCTGACTAATGTTCATGATCAAGAATGGAAAAGTCAAACTATCAAGGAAGTGTTTCTGCTGTCATCTGGGATTATTACTTTAGTCCAATGGGCAGAGTTAACAAAATGCACCTCCTTAAGCCTAGGTCCGTGACCAGATAATTTGGTGCAGGCTGAGGAAAACTCCAGAAAAAACAGACCAGTAAATTCTTATTAGACAGATAGTATATGCCATTAAAGAGCTACAAGGACAGTCAAATATTACGAATTTCACTTAATCCTCTTGATATGAGATCTTTTACTGACAGTTTTAGTTCTTAAACCTCAAAATTTTCGTATCTTTCATTCTGAAGATTGTAACAAGCAATAAACCTGTAGGAATTAGAAGTCTCTATGACTTACTTGTAATATCTCTTATTGCTATCTGTGATGCTGTATTTCTCTTAATGTGAAAACCTTGGTTTTCTGCTTTGAATGCAGTCAGATGAAAAGCACAAGCTTTGATGTCCTATGATTACAGCTTTAGCATAGGAAATCATATACTTATGTGAGGGTACGGCCATGTGTACATGGACACATCATAAAGCTTTTGAGGACACGCTTTCTTTTCAAGTGCACTGAATTTGCATCCATACAGCACGTCTTCTTAGGCATTAAGAGAGTCCACAGGGCTTTTTAGAACTTACACCATTTTTTCCCCTACGGCATGCACGGTGCTGAATTAGGGCTGTCTTCATTTTAAAGCTGGAAATTACTTTCTATGGTTGCTTGACTATCAGCTTCTATACCCAATTCATGGGTAGAGAAATCTGTAAAATACAGTCCTTCCTATTTGCTTTATACATGATTTTCTTCTTATATTGCATTCTCTGATATGTTCTAGAAATCCTATGCCTTCTCATAACCATACTTCATTTTTAGCCTCCTTCTGACCCAGGTTCTTTCTCCTGTACCTCTCCTATGCCCAGTGCTTTCAGTTGCAATACAAGGTTATTCTAGTATTTTAGTTCCTTGTGCTCCTGTGGATGTCATGTTCTACAGCATTCTCCTGTGTAATTTTTTTTCTTTGTGAAACCTTATACTCAGGGATAATTCTTATCACAACTATCCTTTTTTGGGGGGTGGGGGGATCAATTTTGACTAGCTAGAGGGTGTAAATAACTGAATGCTTCAGGAACATGGGAAAACAAAGAGAAAAATGTTAGATTCATGAACCTCTATGAAACTTATTCCTGGTTGTCGTGGTTTAATCCTGGCTGAAAACTCAGCCTCATGCAGCTACTCACTCTTCCCCCACCCTCTCCTGATGTGATAGGGAAGAGAGTCAGAGGGTAAAAGTGAGAAAACTCATGGGTTGAGATAAACACAGTTTAATAGGGAAAGCAAAAGTCATGCATACAAGCAAAGCAAGACAAGGAATTCATTCACCATCTCCCACGGGCAGACAGGTGTTGAGCCATCCTCAGGAAAGCTGTGCCTTGTCACGTGTAACAGTGACCTGGGAAGCCAAATGCCATCACCCCAAATGTCCCCCTCTTCCTTTTTCCCCTAGCACTATATGCTGAGCATGCTGTCGTATGGTATGGAATATCCCTGTGGTCAGCTGGGGTCAGCTGTGCCAGCTGTGTCCCCTCCCAACTCCTTGTGCACCCCCAGGCCCCTTGGTGGTGAGCGGTGAGAAGCAAAAAGGCCTTGAAGCTGTGTGAGTCCTGTTCTGCAGTGACTAAAACATCCTGAATTACCAGCCTTGTAGCAGCACAAATCCAAACCACAGTCACATAGTAGCTACTGTGAAGAAAATTATAACTATCACGTTCTCCACCCCCTACTCCATAGGCTTTAGCTAATTCTCAGAAGAGCACTATCCTTGGGGAGAAATAGAGGAAAGTTATGGACCTCATTCCACTGATGTAAAAGTAGGGCCTGAATATGGTGAGTACAAGTAAAATCTCTTCAGCACTAGCTCATTTATCTGGTTCCTTACCCATCCTGCCATTCTTATTATTAATCTCTGTATTATTTGGTTTAACTAAAAAGATTTTGTAGTCTACTAAATACTTCAGTGAAGACCAGAGATATGATGCTTCCTCTAAGTCTTCTCTATAGAAAACCAATGATTCATAAATCTTACCAGCTCACAGAGCCTGGCACAATGTATTTTTGGCAACTATCACCTTTTCAATTTACTTTCTTATGTTCAGGTATTCATCCTTTGAAATATGGATGTTCTCAGAACATGTAACTTTAGCAAAATTTAGCCCCAGGTGGAATTTTGTCTTAAAAGCTATACATAGAAATATAAATCTCAGGTAGTTTTATTAAAGTTTTGTATACTGTGCAATGTGGGTTATATTTTGTACATACATACCTAGTCAAATACATATCCTGGATGCACAGAATCTGCTTCTTACTTGTCTTCCTTTTGTTCCTTTGGTTTGGTATATAAAACTATCTTAAGGTTTTCCTACTTAAAAGGGTGAAAAGGGTAGAAAAAAGCAGCTTTCCAAATCTAATCTGACACAATACTGTTTTACAGTAGTCTTGTAATTATTTGACTATTGTCACTACCATTTAATATATAAATGAAGAGCTGTATGTAGTTGGGGGATGCAACACTGTGTATTTCACAGAGACATTAATCAGATATCTCACTAAAATGCCTCGCAGCAGATAAGGTTTTGTTTTGGTGTTGTGGGATTTTTTTTCCCCAGGGCAAGCTTCAGTGTTTCATGGCAGAAGTCTCTGTATTGTGGAACAGCAGCTGGTAACAGGCTGTAGGAAAGTGCTGTCTGGTGAGTGGAACATGCCCTAATGCCTGTAAAAAATAATCTAATTTATTTATACTTTGTTGAAGAGGGGAAAAAAGAAGGTAGCCGGCACTTTATCCATGTGTAAAAGTATTTTAAAGAGACGGTGTGTATCTCTGGATTTATTATCCCACCCCAGAACGTTACTTGTCTATGACCAAACCACATATATAGATGTAGGGACCACAGTATCTCCACTGATCCTGGTTTTTTCAGCTGCCCCTGGAGAGGCCCCTGGAGAGCACTGTTTGTTCATCCGTCTCTTTGTACGCTGTGGACTTGGCAGTGCTGGATTAACGCTCGGACTTGGCGATTTTAAAGATCTTTTCCAACCTTAAGGACTCTACGATTTACCATTGCCAGGAGCGGTGACTGCCGCGGCCGAGCCCCTCTCCCCGGAGCCCATTCCCAGTTCATACCCGCGAGGGACAGCAGGAGCCGGCGGCCTGTCCGGGCACAATGGCGTTGCCGGGGAAGGAAACCCCTTCCCCCAGCACCACTGGTGCGAGGTCAAGGAGGGGATCAAACAGATCAAGAAGCAGCCTCACGCACCCAGACACTCCCCGCCCGCGGCCGGGGCAGTGGGACGGGAACAGGCTCACTGGGGTACCGCCCGCCACCCGCTGGG